>MU158727.1:103601-118953 GCA_015888305.1 Antheraea pernyi | reverse complement strand
AAAAAACTGGCTTATTGAATTCGCTGTCGATACCTTTGCTAGCTCTTAGACGAATAGTTACAGGCAAGTGACATTTGACACGTCGACGCGATTCTCATATTTATATTTTTTTTCAACACAATGGAGTGTGAAAATGTTTTAATACAAATAGAATATAGTTATGATAAAATAAGTGATAGATATGATTATTTAATTTTATTTTTACGTATTGTGGATGTGAAGATTCTATGTACAGTAGGTTAGAGAGAAAAAGAGAGAGAGAGTGTATACAATATATACATACATATAATTTTCATTTCAATAGCAAACCAACTCAAGTATTATCTTTTGATGTATTAACTTGACTATCCCAGATCATTCAGTGTTTAATTTATTATTATTTATTTTATAAATATTTTTATTGTTTAATTTACAATTGAACTCTAGCAACTTGGTATTTTATAATGTAAACTATACTGACTGTATAGTAAACGTCTAGAAAAAAGGGAAAGTAATTAGGTTCCAACTGGGGTCCATAGATCCCTCAAGTTATTTTTTTATGTTACCGCCAATATTTTAGTTAGTTTTTATATTAATTGAACCCCGTAGATGACGCTACGAACGGGTTGTAGGCTTATTTTAAAAGATTTCTCACATACCATCTGGGTAAATGTTTGAGTGAACCCCTTGAAAGTTTGGATTTACAATTGGAAACTGTAGGTGTGGCTGCAATCGGGTTTTAGGTTTAAAATTACAATTGAAACCGGTGATAACCGTTTTGGTGCAGACGAAGTCGCACGGGTCAGCTAGTCATATAATAACTGTACCTGTGGCTCCTCTCTCGTCAACTACATAATTATCGTTATATCTTTTTCAATGTAGGTTTAAAATTACAATTGAAACCGGTGATAACCGTTTTGGTGCAGACGAAGTCGCACGGGTCAGCTAGTCATATAATAACTGTACCTGTGGCTCCTCTCTCGTCAACTACATAATTATCGTTATATCTTTTTCAATGCATTTTTGTTTAACATTACATTCTTTGTTTTACATCGAAATATTTATTGTAAGACCTTTTTGTATATAATATTTATTGCCTAATTAATGATATCAAATTAAATAGGATAAACAAACCAAAATTTGATTAAATTTCATGTTTGCATGTCACGTTTTACATTTTTAGGCTGCGTCATATAAAAACGACAACTATGATCTACACAGACTGCGTTCCACTAGACGCTCACAACGCTCACGCTCACGACCGCGAGTTTTCCCGTTCCACTTACTTGCGGGCGTTACAATCGTACACCCAAGTGGAACGCATAATGGGGCGTTGTGAGCGTTCAGGTAAATAATACAAATGGCGATCTAGAAATAATAAAGCAAAAGCTTTAAGAGGTTATGTCTTAACAGTAAATTGTAATAATTATTACGTAAATTGATTTCAGTATATTGAAAGATAAATGCATAATTCAATTTTTATATTTAATTTCAGTGCAGTAATTTAAATTATTAATATTTAAATATTTAATTTAAATAATTAATTTGCATTCAAATAAAATAACAATGTCTTTCGAGGCAACAGTAGGATATTTGATGATAATTGTACTATTTATTCAACTATGTTTTATAAAGTGTACAAATGATATATTTTTCTCATTTAACTTTATTTATTAAAAACCATAGAATATATTTTTAAGTTTAATAAAAAATATTAAATTATCATTAAGTGACAATAAATTAATTTCCTCTTCAGAATTTAACGATTGCAAACATTTTTAAATAGAATTTAAAATTATCAAAACTTAATTAACATATTTCATGTAAATATATTAATAAATTTCATTGATCCATTAAATACAATATGTTATTTCATATAAATATTCTACTGCATCAAATAATGACATTTTTACGGTCGCCATCTTTATTGAAAATCCCGCCAATTTTGTCAACGCTCACATCGACCCATTTCCAGACATGGGGCGTCGTGAGCTTCGCGTGGGCGTTTGTTATGACGTCATTAATGACGTTTTCGGCACGACCGCAATGCTCGCGGTCGTCTAGTGGAACGTCTAAAAGGCTGTTGTGAGCGTTGTGAACGTCTTGTGGAACGCGCCCATACAGAATTTATGTTTATGGTACTTCAGTTTTTTAGTCATTTCTATTTTAAATATTTGTGTACTCTACAATATTGATTAATGTTCAGAGGTTATGGGAAATATTGTCATAGAATGCCCTGGTGTAATTATTTTGTGACCACCTAATTTACTTATAACTTAGTAATTTGTTCTAAACATTACCTTATGTAACACATGGCACAACCTGACCAAAGAATATACCTGTTATTTATAAAAAAATAATAGAAATTTATTCAGCAGTTTCCGATATCGAAGCATACTAACAGGCAAATAGAAAGAGAGATGTTGCCTTTTATACTATGTAAAGATTTAGTAGATCGCAGTGAAAAGGTAAGAAAAAGAGTATATCAAATACCTTTCAGTAAAAATAGTCCTACACTGAGGCAACATGATTAAGTAAGCTGCCGTGAAAAATAGCAACCATGTACCGCTTTCATTATCATTTCTCTTTAAAATGATGAGAGTTGGCAGACTTCCCGCTATGGTAGAGTAACTAACTTAGTTTCGTTATACGTGCTTTGAATTATTCGGGGTTACTAGTTACAGCATAGTCTACGAGTTTCGTGTGGTTGAAAAAATAATATAATTTACTAATTTGATTTCATAATTGTAATGGGACTTCTATATACTTATCATTCAGAAGTTTTCTTCATCTAAAAACAGTTGTTAAAATTATTGCCTTCACGATAGTACGGCAATCCAAATATGATGAAAAATTGGCTTATATTGTATGCCAATCAGCCAGTATACCAGCAGTCGCCCACGACTTTGTCTGCGTTCTTATATTTATAAAGGACTATTTTATATAGTTATTTAATTTCTAAAATTATAGATACGACCTTTTTGATTTTTAAATATTAATTTTCGTAGAATAAGTTCCAAAATGATGAATCTTCATATAAATTTTCATCTCCTTTTCTTGCACTTTAGGGGTCGAATTACCAAAAATCATACCTTAATCACGTAAAGTATAAAATGAACCTGGATGCAATTTTTCACCGTCCTAGCCCCAATAGTTTAGGCTGTGCTAACATATCAAACAGTTTTTATTTAAAGTATATTATACTGGATAAATATAATTCATAAATTTTAGTTTAACTAGTTATGCTTAATAGATATTAACGCTTTACGCTATTATTTCAAGGGAAAATGTTATATTTATTTATAGTAAGTAATTATTAGGTTAGTTAGTATCCTTACTGTTTGTTGGAGATTAATATAATATAACAGTTTTGTTATTAGCTATGCTATTCAAATAGTCTATGATAAACTAGATAAGTATAATTTACTCTGTGGTAATTCTCTTTGTGACTACGTCAACATCAATAAACATCTCTCTCGTTATAACAATTAAAACCAGTAAAAGACTTTTATTAAATAGAAAATACAATCCATTGGGAACACCGTTTTAAACCGATACTCAGTTTTGTCTACAGACACTAAATTATTTAACAAAAATTTGTAGACGGTAGAGCCACGCTGAATCGATTACTGGTTTCAACATGAATGGGTTGGCTCGCCCGGGGTAGTACCACTCTCTCACAGAAAACCAACATGAAGTAACAGTGCTTGCATTGTTGCGTTTCGTTCGGTCAGTGAGAGTGCCGGAGGACCACCTCCCCTACCCTTCCCCATTTCGTTCCTCCTCCTCTCCCCAAACACAGGATGGCAACGCACTTGCGACTCCCCTGGTGTTGTAAGTGTCTGTGGACGGTGGTGATCGCTTAACATCAGGTAACTCAAGTGTTCGTTTGCATCCTACGATATATTTAAAAAAGATATTGGGTGCGGTCGGTATACGAACTAACACATTAATGGCAACCTTTTATACCATATAACTAATTTCGGAATGAATATCAAAATAGCTAATAATTTAATCAAGTATTACGGTAATCTTATTTTCCAGATCTTCTTTTCAGGAAATGATCCTCATATTAAATGTTTTTTTTGTAAAATCATAACATGACGAAACTACCACATATCACATTACCATATAATTATCGGATTTATCTAGTAATACCAGAAGTATATATTTTATTCAGCTTTGAGGCGAAACTTATTTAATCATGTAAAAGATACGCTAGAGAGAACATGCTTCTATCCAAAGGAAGCCACACAACATATGCCGTATTAACGATTTTAGACCTGATAATAAATCTATATGTTCTCCACAAAAAATGGTTGTCACCATTTAGGATATTATTATTCAAATGCTCAGGATTTTTCGCAATGTTTTCCTTAACCGTCAGCCGAAAATTTAATCAGTTAATAGTAACTTCACTACACTGCTAATAGGTCACCAGAACTTCTACATATTATTGGGCATTTGGCATTGGGCATTAATTATATCATACATTATATTGTTATTCTTCTTACTTTTGCAGTCAATACTCTATGGTGGTTGTTATTACTGTCATTATAAAGTAGTTAATGTCATTACAAATTATTTTATTTTTTTATATAAAAAAACAGGGTGCTCGTAAAGACGCATGATAGATGCGAAACTTTTACAGGGAAACATTTTAATTAAAAAAAATACAACAGAAAGCCAACGTCACACGGTCACCCATCCAAGTATTAACCGCGCTCGACGTTGCTCAACTTCGGTGATCGAACGAGAACCGGTGTTTCCAACACTCTACCCGACACAGTGTTAACCCCCACCAATTTTCGTCACACAAAAAGGTTGCGAATCAGAATTTCAAAGCCCTCCCATAAAAAGTTTCAGTTCAAAATATAGAAACAAAAGTAAAAACAATCGAATGTACATGGATTATCTATACTAACGAGGTATTAATGATTACAGAAGACCAATCAATCATCATTTGTTTTAATTACTTCACTATAAAGCCGAACACACGTCCGTGTTGGTTCGAAGGCCGGAAAACGGTCGCGTGACACTATAGACACTCTTTGTTTTATTTATATGTGTACCTTTGTTATAAACCCATCGCTCGTAGCCGCACTTCGCGTTTTGCGATCAGCCGTAATATTACTTTGTGGTTTTCACCATGGTATTTACTCCGCAATGGCGACGGTGACTATTTATGGCTATAACATCGCTGTTATTTCTGAATAAATGCTCGAGACTCATATCAGAAAATCGATTCGAGTATTTAATTTTTTCTATTAATATCTTAGTAGTATGGTAAAACGTTACGCTGCTGATTTTATATCTATTTTAAGAACGTCTCTTACATAATGAGTCTTTTAACATAGTATAGGTATATTCATGTTTGAACTCTGCTGATTCAATTTTATACTTGTAATTTTAACTTTGATATACAAGAATACATTTGATTACATTTATGAATAATTCCGATACCAATATGATAGAGTTGAATAGTGTGCAGAAGCATATCTCGTAATCTCGCAGCACGCAAGCAAGTCGAACGTGCCGCGCATTACTCGCATGTTCTCCGGCTAATTTCAAATGTTTGCTCTTACTCAACATGTGTATACGTTTACATGACGCATGGATTTTCAAATAATAAAAGGTTTATTCGTAGCTTCTCGTAAAATATTTTATGATTAATTAATGCCTTCAATTTCGTTCTCATAAAAATAGTTTTGTTGTTTTATGGCGACTACGTATTTTGTTTGGATTAATAGTGGCTGTCTTTTATTTTATAACTAACTTTTGCTCACGGCTTTGCTAACATTAATGTGTATTAACCTATCCCTCGGAAAAAGTACTTTACTTCACAGTTAACAGTAATATTGTAGGTGGTAGAGCCACGCTGAAGCTATTATTGGTTTCAGCATGAATGGGTCGGCTCGCCCAGGATACTACCACCCTCTCACAGAAAACTGACATGAAGAATAGCGTTTGCATTGTTGCGTTTCGTACGATCAGTAAGAGCGCCGAAGGCCCATCTTCCTTCCCCCTCCCTCGGAACACAGGCTGACAACGCACTTGCGACTCCCCTGGTGTTGCAATTGTCTTAACAGCAGGTGACCCACCTGTTCGTTTGCCTCCTATGATATAAAAAAGTACTTTTCCAGATGAAAGAATTCTATGTATTTTCCGTACCCCTGACAATATGTGTGCAAAATTTTATGATGATCGGTTGAGTAATTCAAGCGTGAAATAACAAACAGACAAACTCAGATTTTCATTTATAATATTAGTAAGCATTATAATTGTTGTTTATTTAACCCCTAACCTGTTTCACGAATTTTAAGTTACCTCTATCAAATTTTATTATTACTGCTTAGTATCTATACAGTGTAATAATAATATACTGAAAAGATATCTATCTATTTGTAAAAATGTCGTCAGAATCGGTTCAGTTTTGTGTACTCCGTATAATGTGTATGCAGATTTTCGTGACAATGCGTTGAGATACTTTAATCGTAAAAACGTAACAAACAAACACATATTCGTATTCATAATATCAGTTAGGAAAGTAGGATGTATAAAGAAAATGTTCATGGGAAACTATCCACCGTCTACACATACTAACTATATAATAATCACGATAATATTACCTTCTACCTAATCTGTATTACCTAATATATTTCAATATGAAACTAAATTATTTTAGGAATACTGAAACAATCGTTTTACACAGTAGTTAAGAGACGTGAACAAAATTAAAGCTACCAATCTTATCTCTATGTACTGTGTTCGTTGTAATTGTTGTCTAATTTTTGTTACGATTTGCTATTCTGTCGTCTACATTCATTTAAATACACAGATATAACAAGATTACTAGTAACATGATAACTTAATAGATATGCAACTGTACAAATTAAATTATAGTTGTCTTTTTCTATGTCATTCAAGGCAAACGAACGGACGAGTCACCTGATTTCAAGTGATCACTGCCGTCCATTGGCACTAGCAACACCAGGGGAGTCGCAAACGCATTGCAGCCTGTGTTTGGGGGAGGGAGAGGGGGAGTGTGAGGAAGGGATGAAGGAGTGGAGAGGGGAGGTGGACCTCCGGCGCTCTTACCGACCGAACGAAACTCAACAATGCAAGCACTGTTACTTCACGTCGGTGTTTCTATGAGAGTGTGGTACTGCGGGGGTGTGAACCGACCCATTCATGCTGAAACCAGTGTCTACCGTTGCGTGTGTATAACTCAAAAACTACTGAATAGAATCCGATCAATTTTATTTATTTTACTTCTTAGACACTTGGTCTTTACCTAAAAAAGGATTATCACGATAATTTAATTTACATAGTTTTTTTTTTATGTCATAGGAGGCAAACGGACACGTGGGTCACCTGATTTTAAGTGATCACCACTGTCCATAGACACTTGCAACACCAGGGGAGTCGCAAGTGCGTTGCCAGCCTGTGTTGGAGGGAGGGAGGAAGGGAAGCGGAAGGGAGGTGGACCTCCGGCGCTCTCACTGACCGAACGAAACGCAGCATACTTCAAATCAGTTTTCTGTGAGAGGGTGGTACTATACCGGACGAGCCGACCTGTTTATGCTGAAACCAGTAATAGCTTCAGCGTGGCTCTATCACCTATAGTGTTGTTAAACTTTTAAGGAACAAAATGCTTTATAAGCACTACGCGTTCAACCATGTGTTTTCTTGTCGTGAAGAAGCAAGCTTATGTTTTTTTTATATGTACATAAAATATAATGTTGAGGTAATGAACGATATAGCACATATAAGTGTAAACATAGTATTTCAAGACGTTACATTGTCTCACATTTTAGACCAATTTTAGTTCGTTTGATTTTTTTTTAAATCAGTCTACGCCATGACTATGAGCCCACCAATCTATCACGGCCGGATGTCCGTCGACATTTATTAATGGAGTGCGAATAAATTTGTAGACAACGAACCGCCCGGCGGTGCTTCTCCTGATACCTTACGTATTAAATCTGATAATTTTATCACTAATGTCCACAGGTTAAAAAATGTTTTATTAAAGAAAAAAAAAAAACGCTTACATCAGGATTTTACAAGCGTCGTGCGTTTCCCTTACAATTATGAGGCTCTCAGCTTTCTCGGATGAAACTGCGAAATTCATTACTTACGTAGAAAGCCCACGCTTTTATCTCGAAGGATGTGCTTTTGTAATCACATTACGCAAATGAGAGCTCGAAAATTCACGGTTGGTTCGAGATAAGGTCGCGATCCCGACAAATGTCTCTTACACTGCGCGACAACTAAATCACATTTGATACGTTTGCTGCGAACTGTGATCGTATATCAAAATAATCATTTTGTTACACATTCAAAGTATTCAGACTAAGTTATAGAATATCATACTCGATTATCTGAATACGTTGCATTTATTGTATTGTTGGAAAAAGTATTTATTATATGTTATTTTTTATATTTCAAATCCGTGAGCTTAAACAGAGTTTAAACTCAATTAAATTGTAGCCATTACCATTTGGCGAGTTTGCCAGAAGCGCTACGTTCGCTACGAAAGTAACTCCATTTCCCGTTACGTGCTACGGCGTAGGTCGTAGCTGTAGTTTGCACAGCTTCGAACGCCTTTCATAGTGAATACTTATTATTATTGTTTGTTTTCAATTATCTGTTAGTGTTTCAACAACCCAAAGACAATCAATTTGTAATATTATTAAAATAATCATATTTTCGTACAAATTTATATGGGTATTAAAATTTTCAAATAATTATTCCGCGTAATTCGAGATTTATTATTTTTATAAGGCATATAACCGAATTTTAGAAAATGTATATAGACAGAACATATATAGTTTGTAACGTCAGTTTTATACTATACGAAACAAAGAACTAAAGAACAATGAATATATTGTAAAACTATTTACATTGACCTAAACAGTGAGAAAAAAATATTATACGTACATTTATATGTTGTTTCTATTTAATATCATCATACACGTGATTAATTCAGTCGAATTAAAAACAAAAAGTTATGACGGCAATTAACTTCCATTCATTACACCGGACTGGAAGTACTATATTTGTGACATGGATAAATGGAATAAATACTATTTAGGCCAATACATACGGGTCATAGCTTATCTAACATTCATTCGCAACTTATGCAGTCGATAAGAAAAACAAACAACTCCCCAACTCATTAACACAACTAAGAGACTTATGTTTTATTCAGATTAAGAAGGCAGGGAAAACGTCTAACCCAGCTAATTTAACTTTTAAAACTAGTGACAATTGTTCGATTCAGGGGTTTTTTAATAATGGTAGCTGTCGCTCGACTCGGAAAGCAATTAGGTTTAACTTCAATCTTCGTTTGAATACGCGGTTTGTGGTTGTTATAATGGATGTGAGTTATTTTTAATGGATATTCCAAAACTTATTTTTATACGACTTCTATGTATTACAATTCTGGTATTTTTGTAATCTAAAGTAAGTATTTTAATTATATTATGATAGAATTCAATTAATTGGGATTACTTCCATTAAAATAAGGCAGAATTCTATACTAGTATCTTTAAAACAAGCTGCGATATAATTCGTTAATATCTATCAAATGACGTAGAATAATTCATTCAATTATTGAAATGGCGTAAGTACATAAAAAGAATGATATTAAAATAATATGCGAAATACACACAAAATAAAAAAAATGTTTTGACACATAAAATTACTAGAGTATGGGACAATTTCAATTCAGATCAAGTGATAACTGAAGCAAGATTCCGTTTTTCAATTTAGTTAGTGTTGATAGTAAGAGCTTTGCAGCTTCGGGGAATCGTTCAACAGCGGGCTTACTAAGGATTTTAGTATATCGAAAATGTCTTTATTCTTGACGCTTTCGCGAGGAGGATCATTGTTATTCGAATATATTTTATGTCCTTAATATTGTTAAGTTTTAGTTTTTATTTTATAGACACTTTGCCACACCTTAGTTGAATATAATTTTACGTTGAGGAAAACAACTTATTTGAAATAGTTATAACAAGTTGTATTGTTACATTTTATTTTCGAGTGCTTAATTATTTTTATCTTTTCTTCTCACAAAGATATTTTATTGCATTTTGGAAGTCTTTAGATAGATATTAAAACATAACCGTTTTATATCAGGTCCCTAGTTCGTTATTATTTTATTATACTGTAGTATTAGGTACAATAACTATCTGGATTACGACTTTAACTTGAATTAAATTTTTTGAATTTAAAATGCCCGCGTAATTGCAAAAAATGTGAGTTTTTATTAGTATAAAATGCCGCATGCTGCATGCATTTATAGGCATTTTGTAGGTGGTAGAGCCACGCTGATGCTATTATTGTTTTCAGTACGAATGGGTCGGTTCGCCCACAGCAGTACCACCCTCTCATAGAAAACCGACGTGAAGTAACAGTGCTTGCTTTGTTACGTTTCGTGAGGTCAGTGAGAGCGCCGGAGGCCCACCTCCTCTCTCCTCCCCCCCTTCCTCCATTTCCTCAAAAACAGGCTGGCAACACACTCGACTCTGATGTTGTTAGTGCCTATGGACGGTGGCGATCACTTAACATCAGGTCACCCACCTGTTCGTTTACCTGCTATGACATAAAAAAAAACATTTTATAATACAGTAAACCAACAAAAAAACGATTATTTTGATATCGCAAAATCCCCACCGAAACAGTATTGCTTTGATGGGGTTCATTTTTATAATCTAAATTATTAGAAAAATCTCTTCATGTTTCAACAGAAGCACTGGAGGTAGGTACTTACAAATTTATTCACACTCCATTAATAAACGTCGACGGACAGCCAGCCGTGATAGATAGATGTGCACATTTTCACGGCATCCCAGTATTTGAAAAAAAAAAAGTACTAGAGTAGCTATATTTATTAAGTACTAGCTGTGCCCGCGGCTTTGTCCGCGTAAAACTTTATGTAAAAAACAGTGATTAATAAAATCATTGAATGTATTAAGTACATTTACTTATCTACTTTTATCTCGTAATTAAAATCATTAAAATTACAATAACTTTTAATAGAGTAGAACGATTTTAATAAAACAAAGACTAAGGTATTCTCGAAAATATGTTTTAAGGTTTTCTTGGTGTGGTTTTTTTTTGTGTACGTAGTAATTTAGCAGTTATGCGTGTTCATACAAACAAACAGACAGACAGACAGACATTTCTAAAAATAATTGAAATTTATTTTGTTACTTATTCCTAGACAACTGCAACAATTATTTTCACGAAAATTGAAAAAGTATAGGCACGTTAGATTTACATTATTATTATATGTTTAAATAGCTGCTTTTTATCAATAATACTATATTATAGTAAAAGAAAAGAGATGTCCATATTTTTGATCAATGAAATTATAACTAATAAAAATACGTTACCTACATGATATTTTGCCAAACAAATGGCCCAAATAACGCAGACATACGTAAAGTAATATTGTAACGCCACACTGTCTTGGATAAAATGTGCAAGTAAGACGGTATATTCTCAATATCAGAGGTGAAAAAGAAATATTTATATGTTACTTAGATACGTGCAGATTGACGGGGCAGCCGTCAAAAATAAGCTAAGTAGCCAAGTTTAACAAGGCGCTGTCGAAGCGCTTATGACGTATTTAAATTTTTAGCTATAACTTTTTTTTTTTTATGTCATAGGTGGCAAACGAACAGGTGGGTCACCTGCTGTTAAGTGATCACCACCGTCCATGGACACTAACACCAGAGGAGTCGCAAGTGCGTTGCCACCCTTTGAGGGGAAGGGTTATGAGAGGGAGAGGGAGAGGAGAGTGGAGAGGGGAGGGGAGATGGGCCTGCGGCGCTCTCACTGACCGAACGAAATGCAACAATGCAAACACTGTTACTTCACGTCGGTTTTCTATGAGAGGGTGATACTACCCCTGGCGAGCCGACCCATTCATGCTGAAACCAGTAATAGTTTCAGCGTGGCTCTACCACCATTGAAACTTGAACTTACTTTTTTAGTTATAATATCATTGTTTTTGACATTTAGAATACTTAATTCATGGTAGCCCGGTGAGCTGATGAAACTCATGCATTCTATCTGAAATAAGTCTTTGTCCAACAGTGAATTTTTTGCAAATTGATAATATTTATTAGAAAAGGAAACAAAGTAATATCAAGATTTAAACGAATTTCATAATTAATGTAACAAAGAAAATACACAGCAGTTTATTAAAACGGTGATACTTGAACACACGATGGATGTTATAAAATTACACGGGAATTACACTCATGAATAAATTTCTCAGAATATATCTTAGAATACTCACGTAGTTCTAATAAACTAATTTATTACGCGGCCTATAACAGGTCCTGAAATAATTTAAATTGATGAACATAAATTTATTACATTTTTACATTATTACATTAATTACATTTTCCAGTAAACGACGTACTTTTCTCTCACTTACTGTCTTTAAAAGATCCTATTTAATACCAAAATAAAATAATTGAGCAAATTAAAAAGTATTCTCTAATTCGCATATATAAAACATCATTCAATATATTGCTTACTAGAACTACGTGTATACTTTTAAATATAAAACAATAATATTTTGTTTTTACTCAAAAAATAATTTAATTGATAACTAGCTTTTACTCGCGGCTTCGCTCGTATTAATGTGTGTCCTTTTCTTTACTCCTAATAAAGTCTATGGACAATTTCATATTGATCAGTGGAATAGTGGTATTTTGTAGGTGGTAGAGCCACGCTGAAGCTATTACTAGTTTCAGCATGAATGGGTCGGCTCGCCCGGGGTACTACCACCCGACCCACAGAAAATCGACGCGATGTGAAGTAACAGTGCTTGCGTTGGAGCGTTTCATTCGGTCAGTGAGAGAGCCGGAGGCCCACCTCCCCTATACTCCCCACTCGCCCACACCCCCTCCCCCAAACAGAAGCTGTTAACGAATTTCCAAGTCCCTTGGTGTTGCAAGTGTCTATGGATGGTGGTGATCACTCCATCCGGTGACCCACATGTTCGTTTCTCTCCTATAATATAAAATAAAAACAAACTCATGGGAGTTTGAAAAAAAAACCTTATGCTCACCAATATATAACTGTGAATGTTCATAGTTATACATTGGTGAGCATAAGGTTTTTTTTCTTTCGAACTGATTATACGCTACTGACCTGTTGGGCCCTCACAGCTTCGCCGGACTAAATGAGGATAAGGAAAGATTAAGTTACAGAATCTGTGAAATTTTAAATGCTTTAATCATTTTTATGGATTTACTCACTGAAATATAATCAGGTCAATTCTAAACTAACACTTACAGCCACTACATTGCCAATTCGATTCTAATAATCGAAATGTGCTTAATGTTTAACAATTCTTATTTTTTAAAGTGTACCTTTGCTAGAATTCTTTTAACCTTTACCAAACCCATGGAGCTCATTTTTTAATATACTTTTTATACATATTTTATTTCATAATTGGTGGAAAAAATAGACGATATTTCCCTCATTTTATTAAATTCGACTTATTTTAGGTAAATGCGGTATATTTCTATATTTAATGTATACTAATATCATAAAGCTGAAGAGTTTGTTCGTTAGAACTCGCTAATCTCAGGAATTACTGGTACGATTTGAAAAATCTTACAGTATTAGATAGCTCATATATTATCACGCTAAAATGAATAAGAGCGGAGCACCAATGAAGAATGTTTCTAAATCTGGATTAACGTACGTATTATTTAAAAATATATTCACCTTCTACGTAAACGAAGTCGCGAGTTAAGTTTAGCGTTAGCCCATAATGACTATTCCACGCTGACGAATTCGCGAGCAGAAACTAGCGTTTAATAAAATATAATGTTAGTATTATTTACTGCCCTGAACAAAGTTTTTATTTATTATTTTGACACTACTATATTAAATTTGATGACTTTCTTCAGAAAGTTTACAAAACGGGCAATATTTCGAGTACCATGGGACTGCTAAATTTGTTATATGATTTTTTGTATAGTCATATTCCAATTTTTAACTCCTCTTCGGTGTAACTATCCTAGATGTATAAAGTATATAGGTTCATATATATTATAAAAGCGTTTATACATGCAAATATATAAAGCGGTGCAAGATATCATTAGAGACTAAAACAGAATGAAAACATGGGAATGATTATTCTCTCACTGTTCGGTCAACGTGATAAATGGCGATTCCTATCGACGTTTTCTGAGTATCGACACAGGTAATTTATAGGAGGAGGGCGTATCTCATAAGAAAATGTTTTTCTTTGCAACTATGCGCTTGATAAATGTGACAAATTTATACCTCAACGGATTTTGCGACCAATTCGTTCGTTCTTTATTGACACAAACTTAATCATGCCATCACGATAAATAAAAAGTAGAACATAATTGGTTTTCAATTTAATTTGTTTTTACTACAATACGTAATATTTTTTACTAAACTAATACATTCTTAAAATTCCTCCGTAATAATTATCATTACTTTCTGAAACCGAAACAAATTAGTAATGTTTTTTATATTTCGGTCCTAATTAAGATTGACTAAATATTAACCAATAATTTAAATTATAACAATGTTCGTTAATTAGGCAAACCATCCATTGTTAACTATAAATATACCAATAAGTTTAAAAATAATTAAAAAACAATTTCAAACGTTTCTATTTAACAAAAGAATACACTCAATAATATAATAAAGTAAATTTTCAAAAAAAAGTATTAACCGACTTCAATATCAATCAAAAACCCATAAGGCACTAAAAAGCGGAAAATAAATAGTTTATCAAAAATAAAACATATGAATATGTGTGCTACCTAGAGATGTACTGGAAGTCGGTACCAACCAAAATTTTTGTATTACAGAGACGCGAGAGTGGACTTAAACTTTGTACCTGTAGATGATATGATTTTCGGTTTGGTTGGCACCGACTTCCAATACAGCTCTAGGTAGCACACATATTCATATGTTTTATTTAATTTGTTTGATTTGATAAACTATTTATTTTCCGCTTTTTAGTGCCTTATGGGTTTTTGATTGATATTGAAGTCGGTTAATACTTTTTTTTGAAAATTTACTTTTGTTAAATGCAAAAATCAAAACCAAAAATATTTTACTCGATTTAGGCCCTGAGAAGGCGCTTATGAGCGTCAAAACTACCACCGGTTCGACAAACAACCCACTTATTGAGAAGAACCGCCAAGAAACGCAAAACTATCACCGGTTCGACAAACAACCTACTCATTGAGAAGAACCGCCAAGTAACGCAATCTGGTTTTTTTTTTCAAACAGATATGTAGTTACATTCATTATTAGTGGATGCACAGAGAGGGGCGTCATTTCCAGACATCAC
>MU158727.1:19403-103300 GCA_015888305.1 Antheraea pernyi | reverse complement strand
CAAATTGAAAACAAAAAAAAAAAAAAAAATACAGACGAATTGATAACCTCCTCCTTTTTTTGAAGTCGGTTAAAAATAGAAATACATAGGATTTAGTTCACATAGATAGTATAAAAATATTAAATAGTAAAGAAGTATTTAAAATCATAAATTAAAAGACATAACGTCTACAGTTTAGTAAATGGCTGATATTTGCGAACTTCGTTACATTTTTTTTACAACAGCCGACCACCAAATTATACAAGACCAGCTGTAAGTTGTAAAACTTTGAATGAAAATATATATTATAGTCCTTATAGTCCTATTGACAACATTCAAACATAGAAGAAAACATTTTTGAAATAGGTCTACCTATTTTTTTATTTACAATATAATTACAATTATATTATTACAATATAATTACAATTACAATATATAAGAAACTCCGTAAAAACTATATTCACAAATAAATCAATGTTTTATACTATCTGTTTATATGAGTACGTGTTTAAATCTGTCTAATCATATTGGAAGGGATTCCAAATAACATTACAAGATACTCCGACCATTCTGATTTTCTTGTAAAAAGCCGCAAAATAAAAAGTATAGAAAACCGCGAACGGCAAACGGCAAAAGGAGGTGGAGAAATATTAAACCAACATAGGCATTAAATTGATTTTAATCCTAAACGCAGTTCTACTAAACGAAGTCTAGTTAAGTTTGTTTATCTTATTCAACTCTTAGAATACTCTGGAAACTTTTAAAAGATTTAAAAGCAAATTAAAACATAACTGAGGCACGTTGTTTTAAAAATGAAATTTATTAATTTATAGAAATAACAAATAAAGTTTACCATTTCTATTATTATAAAGAAGTAAAGTTTGTTTATTTGTTAATTTTCGGAACTACTTATCCGATTCTACAATTATTTGTTGTAATGGGAAGCCACACTATTATAAGCGATGTTTTCATTTTCCTAATTTCCATATTGTACTGAACGCGCAGGAAGATGCGTGTAGATGCTAAATGTTTATATTGGAACGAATTATAGTACCGTGATAGCGTGTTCGGATACACATATTGTACCATATACGTGAAAGCTATTACTGGTTTCAGCATTGAATGGGACGGCTCGCCCAGAGTAGTACCACGCTCTCACAGAAAACCGACGTGAAGTAACAGTGCTGGCATTGTTGCGTTTCGATCAGTGAGAGAGCCGGAGGACCACCTTCCCTCCCCTCAACCTTCCCTTCTCTCCCTCCTCTCCCCCTTCCCCCAAACACAGGCTGGCAACACACTTGCGACTCCTCTGGTGTTGCTAGTGTCTATGGACGGCGGTGATTACTTAACATCAGGTGATCCGTCTTTTGTTTGTCACCTATGACATTAAAAAAAAATACACCTTGCACAGTAGATTCAAATGCTACGAGAAGAAGAAGCTTTTCGTTATGGCAAGATCGTGTTAAAACCATAGTATGGCGTTTTTTTCTAGTCTCCGCTTACGTAACCATATAACCTACATTTGAATATCTGTCATGGCAAGTACCTACAACTGTTTTCCACCAGCTACACTTGAGACTCAGTTCTCCTCTGGGTTTAGCGTAGGCATCGTAAGCTACATTGTCTCGTCTCGTATTAAATGCACCGCGGTCGCTGAAAGTTTACGATCTTGCTCTTTTGTCTCGCTTTTGTTATTTTAGACTAGACTTGTGAAAAAGGATAACGCGAACTTGCCGCGGGCGAGCACGGTTTATTTATTACGAAACCTTTTTAAACCAAGTATTTAATACGTATTTAACTTTTTTATAATAACACGGATAAGGTTTTTAAAAAAGCGAATATTGTTTTAAAGTTAAAATAAAAACATAATCATTAAATTGTGGATATGACAGCAGTTATCACAAATTATTCGGTTACAATATTCGGCACGAGGCCAGCGTAGCGTTGAGTTTCACTCAGCTATTCAGGTCGGTGAAACCGCAGCCAGTTTGTTCAGAGATCGAATTAAACTTCCACCCAAAAAAAGTTATTCAGGTGAAAGGTCGTACTCCCGTTTACAGCATGGTTTTCATTTTGTAGCTTGCTAACGTTTCTTTTATATGGATTATCGAGGCTACGTTTTGCCATGTGCTCTGCAACCCTCGAACTCTAACAGCTTCGTCCTTTTAATATTTATTTTTTTACAGTCATTTAAAAAATGTTCTGTTGTTATTATGTACGTGGTACTAACTTGGTTCTTTCCACTATCAGTAAAGTTCCCTTTTATTTAATCATATATTGAAACTACCAGTACTACTTATTTTTGTAAAAATCAAATTGGGTCCCTATTGACATATAATAAATAATAATAACATAAATCTTCCAAACAACTTGTTCTGGCTTGTATGAATAAAAAACTTTATACCTAAATATATATATGTAACATTTTACCAAAAATATATCTACATATATAGTTATTTGTAAATAATTATTATTTAAAGCCATATAAAAGCCATATAACAAATAAGATAAGATTGCTAAAAATACTGCAAATATTCCTGCACTAAAAGTCAAGCCTGTATCGCGCGGGACTTTACATTTATATATACACATTTACCCGTATATATATATAGATATACATTTAATGACGAAAAATATCCTGAGAGTAAGAATAACAATTTCTGTATCACACATAATACATAATATCACACATAAATAGTTTGCTTGTAAATATGGGATTCGAACCCCCAAAATTCAACTTGAACATGCAATACTATTCAAAACACGGGCGGCAGACCCGTCTTCTATAGACTATCAATTGTCGAACCTCTCATATTACATATGACGAGGATCCAGATTATTGTTTTCATATTTTATCATTGTTTTTTGTCTTAAGAAAATCGATATATCGCTCGCTCTCTTAATTATAGTGGCGACATACTCTTGAACATTTTTCCAAATAGTTCAATTCTACACTAACCATTTTTTTAACCAATTACAAACCTACATTATTCATAGCTGACTTATAATGGGAACTTCCGCTCCAATATAATATTATTCCCACTATTACAGTACGTTGGCAGTAGTCATCTTCTCCGTGTTTGATATTTCCAACTCGATAACTACACTCATTTACTCTGCGCATGGACCTAAAAATTGTTTTTTATATAAATACCTATTTAATGAATCCGGTTATAAATAATAATTATCGACGCCAAGGAACCAAAAAAAATAGTTCTTATATACTTTATAGATTTTAGCATTTGACCACAATCTCGCCTGATATTCAATAACGATACGGTAAACTGGTTTTCAAGTGCAGCTATCAGTACATACTCACAGGTTCTTAGTAACAGGTTTTCAGCTGTTTTCAGGTAGGTAACCAGGCGAGTCTAAAAGTGGCCCTACCGCCATATATACCACCATGTTATTGTATCACTTCGATATTTTTCTTCAACAAAAGTTCCAGTACATTCACAGGGATTCGAACATACGTAACTTCTGAGCCATAATCGCTTCCATAAATGTAGTAATTCTAAATACTTTATATTCCTATATATTAATATAGATACACGTGTTGTATCGAAACTCGTGTCGCTTTACGGTCGACCTTACAGAACATAATTTATATTTAATCTTATTGCTCACGTTTCAGCTCACGTAAAGCCGCCGACATAAAAGTTCACCGCGTCCAAATTGGAAACTGTTCATGTCCCTTTACTGTAATCTATTTCTTAGTCCTTCAACTACTTAATATGTTATACGAATAGTTCCTTAACTTTGCCAGTCAATATGTCAGTTATATTATGTTTATATCTTATATAAAAAGAACATAAGCATTATCTTGAAAATATAACATCTAACTGAATTATAACTATGACATATACTGACTTAACATGACTAAACATTTGTTTTGCGACTTCGGTGGTTCATCCAGCTTTTCTCTTATAGCTTTAAATGGTATATCCTTACCAACCTGCTCTGATTACCGGTATCTCGGTTCTCTGATCCAAAAGTTGCATAGACAAAGACGTGAGGAATAGGATAAATGCAGGGTGGATGAAATGGCGAAAGGTGTCTGGTGTAGCTTGTGACCCACGAAAGCCCTTTAAACTCAAAGGGAAGGTGTATAAAACTATTATAAGACCAGTAATGTTGTACGCATCTGAGTGCTGGGCGACGAGAGAGACGGATGAGAGAAAACTACATGTGGCAGAGATGCGAATGTTAAGGTGGATGTGTGGTGTAACTAGAATGGATAAGATTAGGAATGAATATATCAGAGGAAGTTTGAAAATAGCACCAGTAACAGAGAAGTTAAGGAGTAATAGGTTAGCATGATATGGGCATGTTATGAGGAGAGATGAAGACCATGTAACTAGAAAAGCTTTGAGTATGACGGTCGATGGATATAAGAGTAGAGGAAGACCGAAAAAAGGATGGATGGTGTGATGACTGAGATGACATCTGATAGGCGAGCGTGGAAAAGGAAAACATGTTGTGCCGACCCTACTTAGGTGGGATGAGGGTAAGAAGATGATGATGACATATACTGACTTACAACTGTAATTAATTTATGCAATAAATACAAGTTCGTTTAACTTTGATAAGCTACCTCAATAATACTCGCATTTGAGTGTAATTTTTATAGAAATAATGAATGGAAAACTGGTATTCTAAAACCTTTGCTTATTTACTTTTTAAATCCGCAAAGTATATAGTACTAACCTACAACTCGAGATTCATATATACTAATTGTATATTTTGGTCTGAGTAATACAAGATTTTTATTTTTAAAATACTATCTTAACCACCTTATTTATAACAATAATTAATCATTTGAGTAATAGAAAAATAAAAAAAAGTAGCGATATAAATAAAAAAGCAATAATTGTGGTATCACTACAACGACATGGCGAGATGAAATATAAGTAGACGTAATGAAATGAAGCCATACATTTTATGAGAAGACTTTTGTATTTGCTTATATATTACTTTGGACGGGGATTTCGACGCGTACACTGTTTGTTCTGAACAAAGAACTTCGATCTATGTAACTTGCTCAACTTGGAGGAACTTGGCATTGAGTTATAGATTCCCAACTGCATTCCAAATATTTATTTGTTTACTTAGTAAAACAAAAATGCCACATTTGATATCTCTTCATATTTCCGAATATGATATTTCTGAATGTAAATTATATGTTATGAACAGACAGTTCCTTTGAGGCTCAATCGGGTCAAAACTAACAAAAACGTCACGTCAAAATAATGCATAAGACTATGACCATTTGATGCAAAATTCTTATTAAATGGTTGTAGGTTTTTTTGGATTCCATTGACCCTTCTCCATTCTTTGAAATTTAAAGCTTATTTATTACACAATAAAATAGGCAGATAACAGCTAGTACTTATCGGGGAGCTACTATTGACCTGCGATACCACGCTATTGACTATATCGGGGGTGTTACTAATGACTTTAAACACTGTTGGTTAAGTTGTCAACTGTTCATTATTTAGCCCGATGTGAGACGCCATTGGTTGGAGGTATCGGCTGTTTATTTATCTTTGGAAGGTGGTAGAGCTACGCTGTAGCTATTACTAGTTTCAGCATGAATAGGTCGGCTCACCCGGGGTAGTACCACCCTCTCATAGAACACCGACGTGAAGTAACAGTGCTTGCATTGTTGCGTTTCGTTCAGTCACTGAGAGCGCCGGAGACCCACCTCCTTCCCCGTTTTCCCTTCCCCTTTCTCCTTTCCCTAACCCTCCCCCATATACAGGCTGGCAAAGCACTTGCGACTTCCCTGGTGTTGCTAGTGCTTATAGACGGTGGTGATCACGTAACATCAGGTGACTCACCTGTTCATTTGCCTGCTTTTGACATAAATAAAAAAAATCTTGTTGCCTTAGAAGGCGACCGATGACTAAATGCTGAGCATACTCGCTCAGACAGTGGAGCTAGTCACACCTACGGATAATTCATCGTAACTATAGTCAGTGTTGTGTTTCTATATCGGGTAATGTTTTATTCGATTGTGTTTGGTGGATTGATCGATCAAATCATAACCAGGGCGTCACTGTGGATGACGTCATACTACTACACGGACGCCATTTTATTGCTGCCCCGACATACTTAATATACATCAATGTATTGTTTTCAAATTTAGGTTCAAGACCGGGTTCTATAATCTGAATAATAACAAGTGGACCCATTGAACTAATATTTTGTATATGCTTACAGAGACCGTGGACAGAATGTTTATAGAACCATATTTCCAGTGAATGGTATTATTAACATAATTATTATTTTGTGTGTATTTTATTGCCAGATAGATATACAACGACCAGGTAGGTAAAGACAGTGTCGCATTCCGGAATTACCTGGTGTGTCTTCATATACCAAGCGGTATAGTAAGGATCCTTACCCTACCCTACGTACTTTATCGAAAAATAGCAACGTAAACATGAATAAGATCATTTCAAAGATTACCTCGTACGCACATATTCCCAAATATTAAGTTACCTTTTTATAAAATAGTAGGATAGGTAATTGTTGACTAACACTAATAGGTATTTTAAATGTAACTAAAGATTATATTTTATTTTGTTTGCGCTGCTTTTAGGTATTTTAAATTTACCGCAATATTGTGATTAATTCGCTATTCATTCCATCTCGCTCGCTACCCTTTCCCTTCTAGTAGATGCATACACTAATCATCGCGTCACATGCTCGAATGGTTTGATTCTTTCTCTTGGTCGAGTAATGGTAGTAATAATCGCATCGCCCCACATAGTGCGTGCCGACACCATTTTATAGACAAATATCGTTGTGTGTGACAATTTCAATTTAGACTTTATTACCCGTCAGTGTTGTGGCGGACAACAATCTATGCAGTGCTTCGAGAACCACCTAGCCGGCTAACCACGTGAAACTGCAACGCCACGAGGTATGTGCCGATTTCCTTCCCAATATTATCTCCATCGTCATATAGCTGATCACAATATAGCTTAGCATAAAATTCGCACCCCCGCAAATACAGTCCACTCATATAGTATAAAACCACAATAGCCGAGAACGCAACGGCGCCACCAATTTTTATTTTCACGTACACCAGTAGTCAATAAAATATGGATTTATCAACATTATATTATAGATAGTATAGAATAATCGCAATAAAGAAGTTAAATTATGATTTAATAGATAAAATAATTCACAATTTGTCCACAAAAATCTTTCAAAATTTGTTCACAATTAAACAATCATGCCCTAAATACCTTAGTGGTAATCTAAAACTCTAACCAATTTTATATTCAAAATTGTATACATGTAAGTAGGCCACGTTTTTGTATAAAGCTCATTCAATCTACTATCAAAGGTCTCGAATAGATGAGAGGGCCGATAGTGTCCTGCAATAAAAAAGCTCAGATATAGGGCGAAGGCGGAGTCTACGCTCACGTCGTGTCACCTTCCGTCCTACTTTATAGACGTGGCCCCCAAACCGCAATTTATGTCGTCCCTGTCTCGGCTGTCTCCTAAATTAATTGCCATCCACTCCGTTTGTTTACACACACGTTCGAAATTTAGAACAATGAAAAGAAATTTAGAACGGATCTTAATGACAAAACTTTGTTCTTTCAACAACGCTAATTTTTCCTGTAACGCTCAGTAAAGTAACAATTTTTATATCACTTTATACAGAAATCCTAAGGATGTGGTTGGAAACACACGTTGTCGGACTAGCGGCGAGTAGCATAGCCGCCTGTATATATTTAATATATATACTTTTTGTACTGTGTATATGTAATATTGATACTTTATATTGAGACTGTGCATCGCATCATGTGTTTGATCAATTAATAATAATTAATAACCTTACATTTTTTGTTCTATTTCAAAAGTTTAACAAAATTCTTAATTGCTTTGAAAAATCAATTTTCATTGTTAGATGTCCATGTAAATAATACAGTTATTTCGAGCCCTGCAAACAAATTAAATTTTAACTTCGAAATCCCATATTTCGTAACAAATAAAATATTCCCAAAACTTATCCGTAAACGAAATCAAAGAGAATTTCTGTGAATAGAAACTCCACTAACTTTCAGGGCACGTAAACTCGTGACTATAAAAGCGAGCTCCGCCAAAATTGTCAGTCTCTAATCACAGATTTTAAAACATTATCGCCTTCCCTTGGGTTAAATTTATTTACCTGTTACGCTTAAAGGACGCCTAAAAATTTACGTAAATTTTTATGACAATAAATTTTATAGTAAACTAGCCCCTGCCCGCGACTTCATTCGCGTGGAATAGTTACTTTGGGCTAACGCTAACGCGCAGCGGAAGCTCAAAAGAGGAAAAAACCCTTGATTTTTAAACATTCTTCATTGGTGCTCCGTTCCTATTAGTCTTAGCGTGATGATATACGCCCTATAGCCTCACTCGATAAATGAACTATTTAACACTGAAATATTTTTTCAAATCGGACCTGCATGTATAGTTCCTGAGATTAGCACGTTCAAGCTGATAGACTATAGCCTCTAACCATCCTTGATAAATGAGCTATATAACACTAAAATAACTTTTCAAATCGGACCAGTAGTTACTGAGATTACCCCCTACAACGTCACAAACTCACAAACTTTACCTCTTTATAATATTAGTATAGATAATATGCTATTCGATGCTGTAATATCAAGTCGTTTATAATATTAATATTATGAAGTATAATTTATGTCCGTACTCTTTTTTATTCAAAATAAACAACAATAGCCGACTATGGGAAGCAAAATCATTTTTCAAATGAAGATGTTAAGAAGATCAAAAAGTTAAGCAGGTTATTTCACTTAATACATTTCTAACAAACGAACATATATTTAAAACGCTACCTGTGGCTAGTCTACGTATTTTTTAAATCTATTCATCTGCTGGTAACATAATAATAATGTCCAGTGAAGAATATTATTAAATACAAAATAAACTGTAATAATAAGATTTTTTTCTAAGTGAATAGGTAAACGTTAAGTCGCTTCCTCATTTTGAGGCTCGGAAGGCAATGACCACGATAGCGAAGTACGTAGCACGTAGCCTATACGAAATTATCTACCTCGAGAGAGGCCGCCCCGGGTGACTCAAGGAAAATATAAAACGAAAATAACTTACGCCTAAACCGTGTGCCGGAGTTTTTTTACATTAACACGAAAAGGTTGCAAATAAAATGTTTTATTTTAAATAAATATTTTCTTAGGTATTCCTTAATAAAGCCTCCTTGTTTATTTGCACAAACATGAAATTCCGTAAAGATACTTTACTAGCTTTGTTATTAAAATTTTAATATTCTTTAGTTCTTCACGCTTAATATGCTTTAAACCACAGTTCCTCTATATTCTAAAATCCAACAAACGCATCCTAAGTTAACGTTATCCTATTTTGTTACCATATGGTCAGAACAAAACAATTAAACACTTATCAAACGAAATAAAACCTTATTTTCAATTCTGAGTTTCAAAGGGTGGCGGAAAACAATCGGTTAGTATTTTAACTCGCACAACTTCCGTTTATGCTATACACATGTTCCGGTGTAACCGTTTAGCCACGCGGCCGCATTTCCAGTGAAAGCGTGTTTCGACCATAACTCCGGCGACCTCAGACTGAACGATATTAAACTATAAAGTGTGGCGCACGAACGGTTTCCCGACCTCAAACGATTCACAAGCGCCCCCGACAAAGTTCATTTTTCAGTTACAATAAAAAAAAATCCTAATTCCTGTTACATTTCAAACTAATATAACAAAAGCCATAGTAATAAAAAGATAATATGTCGAGAACATACAAATATAAGGAGCTCGGAAAAGGGAATAAAACAGAAAATATTCAAATAAAAGATGAAAAAGAATATGCGTGTTTATGAAGCCCCTTAAGGACCTACACGGTGAACTTCACGGAGTAAGTACAGTGAACCATGAACCGAGTGAACATAAAATGACTAAGTTATCGCTCTCAGAAGACATACACAGTCGTAAAAGTCTGAAACAGAGCTCTTTATATGAAAATAATCAAAAATGAATCGATGTGCTATGAGAATTAGGCATGTGTATGCCTATTTATGTTATGTATGAATGCAGTTCTTCTAATAACATTAATGTATTTACAGATAGCGACCAACCCCGACTTCAGACGGATGCAATATACTTATTAATATGGCCTCAAAAGAGTCCAAACAATTTAAAAAGATGTACTATCTGATTAATTGTTTGGTACTTTGATATGTACAGTTGCTCAAAATCAAAAAGGTTTCCTGAATCTTGTCATACAAAAAACTAATTTTTTACTACGACTTATTTTAAATTTATGATGTTTTTTATATATTTATTTACATTGTAAAGAGCAATTCTAATCTAAATTACAGTATATAAGAATAAATACAATATTGGTTAAAATTGCTTCGCAAATAACTCATTATTTTTAAATAATGTGTGAAGGGTAAGAATGATTATTTTGGGTTATAAATTAGGAGATAAATAGGAGATAAATTTATACCATCACGAAGTTTACTTGAATAAGACATACAATTGCGTATTACACTATGTATCTCTTAACATCTGGCGTTAGAAATGTAAGGAGTCCAAAAATATTTTTACGACTTGTTTATACATTGACCTTTCTTTCTATTCATCTATCTATATACGTAATAAAAGAGTAAAATGATATATTAAAAAATGATATGAATATATTAAAAAAAACATTCTACGGGCTTTGTAGTCGATGACAGAACCCTCTTCCAGGGCTTTTGGAATCTTTGTATGTCTGTATGTCGGTCTGTTGGTTGACTCATATGTGCCGCATGAACGCGAACAAGTATTTCGAATCTAACCATTTTGACTAAAGCAAAATAACTAAAAAAAGAAAAAAAAGGTCCCTTAGAGACCCTATGCGAGCGTAGGGCACAAGGCATTGAATATGGTGATACTGTATCGCGCTTTTTCTATTCCAAGAGATAGAAGCCAGGTTTGAGACACTACCGATGAAGGCTGCGACGAGTAACCACCTATCCACAGAGTCATGAAGTTTTGCAAGCGTCAGCGCAAGTACTCTCTGTTTGAAAAACGGGAAGGGTACGAATCGTTCGCTACCGTTATTTTAATGGGAGATCGGTGAAAATGGCTTTGTCTTTTAGAGCGTCAGCGTTGAAATTAGGGATGTAATTGGCGGTAAATGCCACTAACGGATAGGGATGGCTTACGTCTTTGAAGTAGTAATTATACGAGGGGGGCTTGACATACTGCTACACGGGGCTTAGCAAATAGCTTTAAAAAATAAGATTATATAAATACCGAAACGACTTTATTCAAAAATGAAACGACTGGCGCGAATGGGTAACGGAGACTGACTAGACGGGTGTGTGTGACGAGTGGTCAGGAAAGTTGACTTGGAAATCGGTGCGAGTGGAGTCATGCTTGATCGGCATGAGCGGACGAGAAAATCAGGGGTATAACAATACGTTCGGTTCGCAAGAAGCTTGGAGTCCTTATAGAGCTCCAGCAACGCAAGGTATCACGATACGTGGGACACCGACTGACTTTCGTAAGAAGCGGCTTAGCAAAACATGTATTTTATAGAAGTTGGTATACGACATGTGAGCGTATACAGGACAGTTGTATGTTAGTATAGGACGGACACATCCTACAGAACGTGAAATTATGTCTGAAGAACATTTTGTTTATCAAGAATAGTAACCTATGGTTACCTTGTTCCCCACACTGTTGACGTATTCTTCGGAGTCTATCTTCTAGCAAGGGTAAAACCTGGGTACTTTACGTTGATGGCCCAACTCCGTATAGTCTAAGGCTTGGTTTCAATAATCCCCAATGCTTTTTAGCTACGCCTGTTATGCACATTCACTCAATTCATGTGGGAGGGTAATTAGTAATACTTTTTGCGGTAGACGGAAAATAAGCTCTGACAGGTATGATTATAGTATTAAACAATCTTTAAAAAAACGTTACTATAACTAGTTAATTTAATCGATTACTAACCTCAACAAATAAAAACTTAAACCATTGGAATCCACCCTAGATAATTTGATGACAAATATACCGGTTCAAATACAACTCTAAGCCAATACTTCTACGTTATCTTTTCTACTATCAACGTTATCTTGTTATCGTGTCGACATCTTTTCATTTCAAATAGAAATTACTTAAATTGAATGTCGTTGACCGGGTTGAACAAACAATGTCAAATGGCGATACTTCTACTGTCCCACGCACAAAGTTATACAGTGAGGTAGCAAAGACGAGATTGACTGAGATAAAAGGATCACTGAATCAATGAATTCTAGATATTTTAAACACAACGGCAATACTGATAACTTGTAAATAAATTTATTCAAACTATATTATACTGAAATCTGTCTGTGATACCCCTCGAGTGAACTAGAAAAGAATTAAAAGATTATTATAAAATACAATCATTGATTTATAATGTAGTACGTACTAGAGAAGCTATTAGCTAAGTTCACAACTTTAGAACCCAGGGCACGTGCAAGGTGAACAGTGCTGGTATAGACATTAATTCATGCATACAGATGCGATATACTATTTATACTATTTATCTTCCCTATTTGATTAACTTTACTGTACATGTGCAAAGAGAATTCATAAAAATTGTATTTAACTGGAACTCGTTTTAAATATTCTTTGAAAGAATTTAAATGTAGTTATTCGTTGCCGTTTAATATGTAATCTACATTTTGATTATTGCTATTTCATGGTGCAATGTAAATTTTATACTGATTTGTAATTCTGTGGTTAAATGTTGCTTGCTGGTTCTGTGTATATTGACAGAAATTTCCATTTCTTTGTTTTTTACAAATTGTTATACGACATTTACAGTAAATTAAATTGGTCTTTTGAACCGAAACCTTTTATATTGCAAAACCTAGTATATATTTATATTAATTTTATATAGAAATCTAGATTACACATCAATTCGATAGTCTCACAACTGTACATAGAAATATTACTTTAAATATTACCAAAACACGGCCGTTACCGCGATGAAATATAACCAAGAATCATAACTTTTGTTATATTCTCTATGCGAACTCGTTGTTATAAATAAACAACGACTGACTCATCAACTCTGGAAAGCCGAAACGATGAGGTTCTAAATATAGCCCACATGAACTTTGACGAATCGTTTGAATAGTGCCGTCAGCCTTCTAGAGTTTTCCACGCTCCTTTATTGAGGTACTTAGCACGCAGCGTTGCGTCCGAGTAGAGTTCTATTGTGGACATGGGAGAGAATATTAAAATAATCTTCAAGCGAACAAAATAATCTTCAAGCGAACTGCGGCTACAACATTATAAGTTGTAAGTATAATTGGGTGATAGTGAGTGAATTTGATTTTTCTCTATACAAAAACAAAATAATTTTCTTTTGTCCCAAACGGCATTTAATATACTTACGAGCGTTACAATATCATTTATGTGTATTTCTGAATATTATATATTTATGGAAATTCTAAAATTAGACAACTTTCTTGAGTTGTTTAAGCAGAATCTTAATGCACATTATGGTATGTTTACGAAATATAACTTGAAACTCAAACGTGTCAGGTTCACCAGCGCCTAGAACCGACTACGCGAGTTAGAGCGTATGCACTGTAACACGTGCAATAAACATTTTAGTTCTAATATCTTCTCTAACACATAGTACACACAGCACAAAATAAACTAATATGTACAACGCCACGTCGCCTGTCTCTTTTCTTACTTCACTGTTTTTCATGAATAAAATTAGTAGAGTCAAATTCTTATATATATATATATATATATATACTAGCGGGCACGGAAGACGTTGTCCAGCCCTGATTATAAAAAAATCCTTGACAAGTTATATACCAAAACGTTCCTCATGAATCACTTTATCCATTGGTGAAAACCGCTTGAAAATCCGTTCAGTAGATTTTGAGTTTATCGCGAACAGACAGACAGACAGACGCGGTAGGGGACTTTGTTTTATACTATGTAATGATATATATGTATATAAATACTTAAACATCTATACAGACATATAACAAGCATGTAAATTTAACGTTTCTGTACTTTTTCGATTTGTGAGAAAAAAAGTCGTTGCAGGAATAAGTAATAGAAAACATTTCAATCATTTTCCGTCCGTCTGTATGTTTGTATGAGCACGCATCACTGCAAAAGTACTGGGTTTACAATAAACCTATAAGGAAATCGTAAAGCATATCGTCGGGAGTAACTTAGTGTTTGTTTCGTTAAAATCGGTCCACTTTATCAAAAATTATTTTAGTTTTAATGACAACGCGGCGTAATTACGAGAGATAAGTATACAAGTAAATTGACTTAATACATTCAGATGACTTATTAATGTTTTTTACAAAAGTTTCCACGTAGACGGAGTCGCGGGCACAGCTAGTATATAAATAATATATAAATAATTTTGTAATATGGAATACCTTAGAATAATACCTACTATTTATATAAGTTCAATATATTTTTACTATCCCATATTTTAAAGAATGATTGTCATATTACTTATCGTTTCTATCCAATTAGTATGTAATATTTGTATTATATCCTTATTTATTAACAATTACATTATAACCCCATTTACAAGTTCCATATAAACGATGATTCGTATCATCAGATGTGGGAAGCCGATTAAAATTAAAGGTACAAATCCATGGAAACGAATCACTCTTAATAAGTCAACTCGTATTTCGTACTTGAAGAAATCCCACACTTTTCATCTTTAATTCAAGTTCTAACTTTTTCGACAACACTCCAAGTGAAGCCACAATTTGTTCTTAACGGAAATAACTTGGTCTTTCTTTTGTTGATTTAATTTCGAGTTTGCACGATTTCCGTGAAATTAACTACATAATATATAACTTAACTTATGTTTATTATACTATATATTTTATACTAGCTGACCCGTGCGACTTCGTCTGCACCAAATCGGTTATTACCGGTTTCGATTGTACTTTTAAACGCGAAAAATCTAAATACATCTCAAAACCCGATTGCAGCGATACCTACTGTTTCAAATTGTGAATCCCAACTATCCAGGGACTCACTCAAACATATACCCAGTTGGTATGTGAGAAATATTTTAAAATATGCTTTGAACCCGTTCGCAGCATCACTTATCAGGTCCAATTAAGATAACAAATAACCTACATATATTGCCGATAAATGTCTTCCCAGTACGTTGTCCCAGTAACTTCTGTCCCAATAAACCTACAACCCGTTCGCGGTAATTACGTACAAAAATGTCATGTAGGCGTAGCTCAGTTGTAACGTACGGGGCTTTATGCGTTTCGACGGAGCCGACGGTTCGAATCACGGTGGTCGTTTTTTTTTGGTATTTTTTTTTAAGTAGCATATGGAAATATAGCTTAATTTTTTAGCTAATCTGTCTGCTATATATAGCACAAAGAAAATTTACCAAAATTCGTCAAGAATATCATGAACTACATTTTTTTTACTTTCGTCCGTTATCCTGGAGAATCCCTTGCGTTTTATGAGATAAAAAGTATCCTAGATGTAACCTTGTAATATTGGTTATTACTGTGCCAAATTTCGTCTAAATTGGTTCAGTACTTTCAGAGTAATACGTGTTTAAAGGGACAGACAAACAGGCAGATCCTGGAGAATCCCTTGCGTTTTATGAGAAAAAAAATATCCTAAATGTAATCTCGTAACATTAGTTATCACTGTGCCAAGTTTCGTCAAAATCGGTTCAGTACTTTCAGAGTGATGCGCGTTCACAGGGACAGACAGACAGACAGACAGACAGACAGACAGACAGACAGACAGACAGACAGACAGACAGACAGACAGACAGACAGACAGACAGACAGACAGACAGACAGACAGACAGACAGACAGACAGACAGACAGACAGACAGACAGACAGACAGACAGACAGACAGACAGACAGACAGACAGACAGACAGACAGACAGACAGACAGACAGACAGACAGACAGACAGACAGACAGACAGACAGACAGACAGACAGACAGACAGACAGACAGACAGACAGACAGACAGACAGACAGACAGACAGACAGACAGACAGACAGACAGACAGACAGACAGACAGACAGACAGACAGACAGACAGACAGACAGACAGACAGACAGACAGACAGACAGACAGACAGACAGACAGACAGACAGACAGACAGACAGACAGACAGACAGACAGACAGACAGACAGACAGACAGACAGACAGACAGACAGACAGACAGACAGACAGACAGACAGACAGACAGACAGACAGACAGACAGACAGACAGACAGACAGACAGACAGACAGACAGACAGACAGACAGACAGACAGACAGACAGACAGACAGACAGACAGACAGACAGACAGACAGACAGACAGACAGACAGACAGACAGACAGACAGACAGACAGACAGACAGACAGACAGACAGACAGACAGACAGACAGACAGACAGACAGACAGACAGACAGACAGACAGACAGACAGACAGACAGACAGACAGACAGACAGACAGACAGACAGACAGACAGACAGACAGACAGACAGACAGACAGACAGACAGACAGACAGACAGACAGACAGACAGACAGACAGACAGACAGACAGACAGACAGACAGACAGACAGACAGACAGACAGACAGACAGACAGACAGACAGACAGACAGACAGACAGACAGACAGACAGACAGACAGACAGACAGACAGACAGACAGACAGACAGACAGACAGACAGACAGACAGACAGACAGACAGACAGACAGACAGACAGACAGACAGACAGACAGACAGACAGACAGACAGACAGACAGACAGACAGACAGACAGACAGACAGACAGACAGACAGACAGACAGACAGACAGACAGACAGACAGACAGACAGACAGACAGACAGACAGACAGACAGACAGACAGACAGACAGACAGACAGACAGACAGACAGACAGACAGACAGACAGACAGACAGACAGACAGACAGACAGACAGACAGACAGACAGACAGACAGACAGACAGACAGACAGACAGACAGACAGACAGACAGACAGACAGACAGACAGACAGACAGACAGACAGACAGACAGACAGACAGGCAGACAGACAGACAGACAGACAGACAGACAGACAGACAGACAGACAGACAGACAGACAGACAGACAGACAGACAGACAGACAGACAGACAGACAGACAGACAGACAGACAGACAGACAGACAGACAGACAGACAGACAGACAGACAGACAGACAGACAGACAGACAGACAGACAGACAGACAGACAGACAGACAGACAGACAGACAGACAGACAGACAGACAGACAGACAGACAGACAGACAGACAGACAGACAGACAGACAGACAGACAGACAGACAGACAGACAGACAGACAGACAGACAGACAAAAATTTTAAAAGGGTTAGTTTTGGCTTCTATATCGATAACAAAGCCTACCCCGATCAAAATTTTCAAAAAATATTTAATGTACAGATTTGACCTTGCTACAGTTTTATTATAATATAGATAGATAGTATTACAGTATAATCTCATTAATCCGGCACTTCGATAAATCGGCACGTCCAATAATCCGGTACCCTCCGCACACGCCCCCTCGCCCCTCTATACCTATGGTGCATTGATTTGTTTCATTCAAAACCTGTATAACATGGGCAGAAGAAAACGGCCATATCTGCCAAAGATATTATAATAATTATATTGATATTTAAAACTATGTAATTACATATGTACATGTTAATTTAATACATTACGCACTTTTATTCCCTCTGTGAAATGCTTTTTTATATAGTATCACGGCAAAATGACTGCACTGTGCCTGATGATAAGCGCAGTACAAACCAAAAACAATGGCGACCACCGAGTGACACACGATCCATCGCCGGTCGCCGCTGTCATGTCGTCCTGCGAAAAGCTGGATATGCACAGGCTGATCCCGAAACGCGACCCGCAAAAGCGAATCTCTACGACGGGCTTTTTCCCCATATACCCATGTATATGGTGGTTGCGACCCAGTCAGGCTGTAAAACCCTACCACCCCGCTTTCGCCATTGCCTCGTTCGTTATTCAGCAGGGTGCACCACGTGCAGGTGAGGTTGGCTTGGATGTATCAAGTCTTAGATGTTATTTGACACCCCCTACACCCTTTATTTTATTCATTACCTATGACTGTTTCACTATAATCCAGTAATCCGATCATGCAAATAATCCGGCACTCTCAGGTTTTTAATAGTGCCGGATTAGTGAGATTATACTGTATTTCTTATAAAACATTCAAATTGGTCACATACTGGTTGCTGAATCATCCATTGGCGAATTATGAACAAGTGTAAACAAATATTATCGTTAATATTAACTGAATTTAGTTTGAATCAACCAGTTTTCGTATTGGTTCGTATTTTTTCTGTTTAATATTCAGAGATACAACGTTGATCATCATCATAGGCCTTTTCATCTGTAACAAATGATTTAAGTAGCATTCTGGCAGCACTTTCGTAAAGTAAAGTAAAATAAAGTTGATATTATTAAAGTAATTATGGAATAAAATATTAAGACTCTGTATCGTTACATTTATATTGTTACATCGCACGGTAACGCAAGATAAATATTATTGTAATCAATTCTTGTCTCGATTGATATGTCATATATAAATAATAATGTGTAAAAACACAAAATAATATAAACACATCTTAATATGAAGCATTATTCGACTACACAAAACACTTATTATATCGCGGAACTTGTTCATGCTACCCCGTGACACTCCCAGAATGCGGCGTACGGTTCAACGTGTCGATTTTTTTACAATTGGAGTCACCTTCAGACATCGCTCCGCTGCTGCTGTGTGTCTCATTGTAGGATATTACTCCTCGTTTAAAAAAAGGTGGACTACCGTGACAAAGTTGAAGTTCGACTGTAAGGGCGCTTTCAGTTTAGACGATTTGTGTCTGATTGCTGCCGTACGGTCGCATAATACACCGATTTATGAGCGGACGTCGTACTACAGCAGGACGACAGCAGTACAACCTAAAACGTCTAATTCGGAGTGCGATGCGGTTGCAGTCCGACTGTATTAGTTAGTTTAGTGATGTCTACCAATACTTGAGCCATGGATTCAGACGAGAAAAGTTATTATTGGTGCTGGTCTTATAAAAAAAATTGATAACAGAAATAAATGATTACCTGAAAAATTTTTTCTCATTCGTATTTTTATTTTTAAAATTTGTATTAATTTTATTTATATATCTTCCCAAGTCTTTTACTCTGTATAAGATTAAAATAATCATCATATTTTCATACAGTGGGCCGGACCTGTATGTCGTCTATATTTTTTTTCTATTTTTATGTCATCCATAACCAGATGCTAACGAAGTTGCTGACGCAATTATGGGCACAATTTCGGATATTATAGATTCCCACTCTGAAATGATAAAGGTTCCTCACAAAAAGTAATCATCAAGCCTTGGATAACACCAGGACTATTAAGATGCATACAAAACCGTGATAAATTACATATTAAAGTAAGAAAATCCCCAGACAACCATATTCTTAAAAATTACATATAATAGATATCGTTACCTTCTGTAACAATTTGCTACATAAGATAAAATGAACTTATGAAAGCAATCAACTTACAATGGGTAATGCTAAAACTACTTGGGACACCATAAAAAAGATTGTTAACTTACATGACAGGTCATCATCGGCTAAATGGTTACTATTTCTTGTAACCCTCGATAGATGAAGTCAATACTTATTTTGCAAAAATTGTTAAAAATTGAACTGACAACTCCACATGCCCCCACTGTCCACTCTAGTTCACATTCTAGGGCTTTGTTATATACTGACTGTAAAAAAGTTGAAACTACATTGCTCAACCTACATAGTAATAGTGATGTTGGGTGGGATGGTAATGCAAATGACACCGCGATGATCATTGATGGATGCACGTGAGAAGGTGTACAAAATAATGTGGAAAATGCCTTAAACATGGCAGTGTTTGTAAAGTAGAACCTTACCGAACTGCTTTGTATCATGGGTTCCCGAATCTATAATAAGATTAACAAGCATATTTTTATTTATGATTGCGATTGCGATTGCGAGGTACACTGTAAAAAATTGATCAGTACTTGGCTTTACGACTTAAAGTACACAGATGTTGAAGATCTCCTTAAGCCACAATATGCAGCACGATAGTCCTTGGCTACATTGAAACACGCACATATACACATACACGTAAAACAAGCCCTGCACACATATTCACACACGCACGCTACGCACGCACGCACACACACACGAATAAACTAGCGCACAAGTACTTATAAATTGTAGTTTGGGCATTTAATTCATACGGTGGCCGTTGACATCTGTGATACAGTTGAATAATAGTACATACGTCAACGATAATTACTATTGGTACGATGATAAACTAGTGTACTTAATACAGAGGTTACTCAATTAAATTCAATGTTTTAGATTAAGTATCTATATGTGTTATTTGCTTTGTTTTAATAAATATTCTTATTATTATTATACTAAGAAAGTAGGCAAAGTTATTTATATTACAACATGCAAAACTCGATGTGCTTTCCTCTCTAGCAAATCAAAAAAGAGGCACATCGCGTTCGCGGTTTTGCCGTCTTGCCAACGGACGTACGCCGGACTGCTCCCGCCCAATCTTGGTTCAAGCGATTCTGTATGAAAAACATAACCGGCCGTGTGCAGTGCTGCTGTCGCGCGGCAGCAGTCCCATACCAACCGCTTAAATCGAAAGCACCTTAATAAGGAGAACGAATTTTGTCTCCAAATGTTAATACATAGACAATTAATATATATATTTCGTGTCTACTCTTTTTCAAAATCATAAAAACTGAATTAAGTATTGTACAAATATTGTATATCGTTCGCGTAAGAAAGGGTATAGCATGAAAAATGGACAACAAGGATATCGACTCATCGATGGTACGGAAAAAAGTAAACGTTTTCAATATTTTTTATATAAATATAAAAATAAAATTAAATTATCATCTCTACCACTTACTTTATCATAACTATTTTCAACTTGTATTAAAGACTTTTCTCACATTCCATTATATTAAAGAAAAATATAAATATGAAAAAGATATGAGCATCGATCGCGTCGACGAGTCAACTGTCACTTGCCTATAACAATTCGTCTTAGAGCTAGCAACGGTTTTGAGAGCAAATTTTAATAAACCAGTTTTTTTGTATATCTTTATGTTCTTCCGAACAACGTGCGGGCTGCCTCACCACCGGTATACGTTGCGTTTATTAGTGCATATCGCACCTTTACAGACAAAAGTATTGATTTTTATATAATTTTATCATGTTTTTAGAATGTTTTGTTTTTCAGTAACTTTGAAACGCTAGTAAAACATGAAATTATTATTGCCAGACATTTTTGTTACAAGTTTTTGGCACAATAATGTGCCTGGTGCTATTTTTTGTAAATAAAAAAAGTATGTTCAAACCATGTTAAGAGCTGTAATTTTATAATATTTTATTTAGACATAAAGGAGGGTAAATTAAAAATAATATGTATAGAATAAATTAGCTATAGCTATTATTTAGTGCTACACAGGCTATATGATAAAGATAGCGATAATTGTAAAAGCGTCTGTTATAGACGCATGAATTCAAGATGGCGTCAGTCTCAAGTAATATGTCTACGTGTATCGTTATTTTTCATTGTTTACGGTGAAATCTCAATATCATAATGGTTAATAAAATGGAATATGTTCTTTGCAATGAAAAAAATAAAATGGTTTGAAACTAACTATTTTATTTATAAAGATTATTATCGGGCACATTATTGTCATTAACGTAATTGTCTGGCAGTGATAAATTCATGTCATTATTATAGTTTAAAAGTTACTAAAATATATATATATATATATATATATATGACACTTTCAGAACACGACAACTGGCATCTAATCACACTTCTTAGTGTTAACTCTGTGTTATATACTAAAAATAACACATCATTAACTTCTATGTTAGACATACACTGAAAACTAAAAGGAACCTTTTAATTTCGGCATCACTTTGTTAAATCAAAACTCGACGTTCTACACCAGTTCAAGCTATTTAGCTTTTAATTTAATATGAAGTAACTTTAACATCATACCTGTACGTACATCCACTTTCTTTATACAAACATTTATTTTATTCGCCTATTAACAACATATAAGAAAGTTTGTAATAAGCTGTGACTTCTGAGCTTGAACTCTTACTCGTCTTGTTTAGAAGTTAAGGAAGTCTCATGTAGTCGATTCAGTTTTTTTAATGTATTGTAAAATATTAGAATCGTTTTATTTGATTAAATAGAAACGCCTTTTTGTTCATTTCCAATTTATGTATAAGATATATATATATATATATATATATATATATATCAATTTATGTATAAAATATCTAAGATAATAAATATTTTCGTTTGTAGATCTATCCGTATATATATGTATATATATATAGACATCTAAAATAATATGAATTAACTGTAAAACTAGTAATACTGTTAAATTAAAAAGAGTTAGATAAGTTCTGGATAATTATTGGCGCGAAAATATCGGGTTAAAATAGATGCAATTTCTATTATTTTTTCAAATAATATTCTATGTAAGTAAAGAGAAACAATCGATAAATGTATTAATTACAGTTAATTGAATGTTTATAAACGTCACGTAACGTTACGGAATCCTTCCATTAGACGTTGTTTTCTTAGTCTGCGCGCAAATCTTGAGAGGTCGACTCACGAAAATGGCCCATGAATATGCGATGACACAAACCGTACACAGTTTTTCCATTTAGAAAACATAATGAAATCTCACGCACGCGCTTTATTTATTTTCCAATCAACCCTGTTTCCGATGTTGTTTGTTATTCGTAAAAAATATTGTAAATTTATCGATTTTTTCTAATCGATTGCAAATTGGAGCTTTGCGTTTTAAATATGAAGCGTAGAGTGAGTGTTATATTTGCGGAGCAATTTTATTAAACGCCATACCGAATTTAGTTTCATTTTACTTCAGTTTCGATTGTAGACTTAAGTGTAAACTTATAATAGTCAATAGATATTGTTATATTTTGTCATATTTCTTTTTCATAAAAAAAATATCTTTATATCTATACTCGTTTGGAGAATAATTTCCAAAATCTAGAGGCTTATAAAAGTAAAATCATAATAAATTAATTGGTGATCCATGATGTAGGCTGTATATCATTATGATTTTCCATACATACCATACCATACACACATACCAAGTGTTAAAAATGAAATTTAACAATTATAACTCAATTTTGTTAAATGGTTATAGATTTTAAATAATAACGAGAAAATCTATACATATATTAAAAATGAAGTGTCTGTATATAACATGCAAAAAAAAAAATTTACTCATTGGGTGTGAAAGTATACACGCAACTCATAGCAGAAATAAAATTTCTGTCGGTCTGTCTGTTTGTTCCTGATAATCTCCGAAACGGCTGGACCGATTTTGGTGAGAATTTAACTGGCAGATAAAAAAAATTACAGCGGGTTACTTAGGCTACTTTAAATTAGACTAGCTATTAACTGCGGCTTCATCCGCAATGCTATCTCCAAAACGACTGAACCGATTTTCACGGAACTTTCACCGGCAGGTAGCTGACCTTATAAAAATATATTTAGTTTATTTTAATTTAGACTAGCTGTTAACCGTGGCTTCGCCCGCATAACTATCTCCAAAACGGTTCGACCGATCTTCACGAGACTTTCACTGACAGATAGCAGACCCTATAAGCAGTAATTTTAATAATTTTAATTTATACTAGCTTTTAACTGTGGCTTCGCCCGCTGTGCTATCACCAAAATGGTTCGACCGATTTTCACGGGACTTTCACTGGTAGATAGCGAACTTTATAAAAATAAAAAATAATTGAGGTTATCTAATTTTAGACTAGCTGTTACCTGCGACTTTGACTGCATGAAATTTAGCAAAATTTCAACTCATTCTTTATTTTTATTAAGAGAAATAATTATAATTATTAATAACTTTAATGATATAGAGATCTTCCTAATAAGATCTTAGATTATAAAAGTATTACGTAAAGAGTTCCATAATACCATTTCTTGCGGAACAGACAATCGTTTATTTTTTGTATAGTCACAAAATCTTAATTATAATGGCAATGTACATTAAGTGTAATGTAAATCTTTATAATTATATATTATGTTATTGTTTAATTAGTTCCATATACAGTGTAAGTGAGCACTGAGGTAGTTATATGGTGGGTTAAGGTTCCAAATATGTTGCTGATGATAAACCCAATTTGACACGCTGTTAGTATTTATATATCTAATGTACACGTCACATGTTACTTTTACATGTCGTACTTACAATTGTTTTCAAAGAGCATTTCTATAATAGTACATAATCTCACAATTTTATAATTCTTTAATACGATTTTTAAAAAACGCGTGCGGAGCTGCGGGCTCAGCTAGTCATAACCAAAAATAAAAGACAGTCCATAATTAATGCAGACAATACACTTATTTCCCATGAAACAACAGAACCACGTTCACAAGGATGAACTTGTATGGTAGTGGCGTTTTTCTAAGAACACCTGGCTCGAGCTGAAAATCTGTCGCCATGCACCTATAGGTGTATTCCGACAACCGCACTTGAAAGCTAGACCCTTTTTTAAGTTTACAATGTTAACAATTTTAGATAACATAATCATTTAATACTAGATGAGATTTCGAATCCTAAAATCTATAAAATATAAAAATAGGGCACGAGGTTTTAAAACAATATATTACTTGAGAGAATATAGCCTAGACTTATTGATAGCGCCGTACTAAGATTAGTGTTAACGGCACGGAAGCTAGCGCGAGACCGTAAACACTAGCGGAAGCGTGATTTGTGTTTACCGTCGACAGTTTTTCCGCCAGCCGGATGCACTGCTCGCTCAACGCTGCTGTTGAACTAACGAACCATCACTACAGAGCCATCCAACCGAATTTTGTATCTCAATCATTTATTTTAGTAAGTACTTTACTGGTAATGTAATCGATTTTAATATGTAAATTGAACACACAGTACGCCCTAACCAGTATTATAATTTCGAATGTTAGTTTGTTTATTACGCTTTGACGCCTTAACTACTCAATCGAGCATCATGAAATTTTTCATACACGTTGTCAGATTTACGGGAATGGACATATGGTATTTTTTATCAAAAGAGACAGGGCCTAAGCCGCAGACAAAAGCTAGCAATGTAATAAAAATCTTATGTAAATTGAAGAGGTAAATATGTAGCGTTTCTGCACGAAAGATTATTTTTCTACGCTGGCGACCCAAAAAGGGGACGACACAACAACAAAAACCTCACTTAGGTTCGGCATCTATAATATAATTACCTACAAAAATGTGCAACCAAACTGTGTAAACAACTAAGTACCCAAGGTGTGGAATATAACTTGTATTCTTGCGTCTTCAATTGGTATTTCACACGACATCCCACAAATATATTACTTCCCCAATAACTGCACACAAGAGCTCTAAAATCATTATTTCTATAATAAATAAAGGCACAAATTATGTAACACTAAATACAACATCAAAAACCAGTTGCCAAAGTATTTTTTCTAACCTATCCAATATGACGGAAAAAGTATCATCAAAGTTGTTAAAGTTGTTCTTTGACAAGAAATAAATTCTTCTTTCAAAACCGGAAAATTTTAATACGAACCATTTATAAGTTTTTTTTTCGGCGTGCAGTAAAATATTCGTTAGACATTAATAACAGTCATTTTTCCTCGTCTAAAACCGGCGAAAAAAGAACCTTTAAGAAATAAAATCACGTTCCGACGACTTTACAGTTCAGTTATTTATAGAAAGGTAACGACGTAAGCTAATGAACCGGACAGTTCATTAGGATCGATAATATTATTTCATTCAACTTATTTTATCTGGTCTATCTTGCTTGCTTGAATTTGGATGTGCCAACTTGCCTCAGAGGGCTTTACAAAAAAGCGGGTATTTTAAACTGCCTCGTATCCACCCGAGCCATTGTAAGTGGCTGAATGCCAAATGAGTTTTGTGATGGAGTCCTCTTGTGAAAAGGTAGATAGTGAACCGTGACTCCTTAGCTAAATAAACATAACTTCCATTTTAATGATAAACGAGTCACAGATCTTCTTATATTCGTATATCTAAGATTAATAAACTTTCACACCGCTTGACTGGCCACCACGAATGGTGGCTAAGACTTTTAATGAATAAGATTTTAATGATCGGCACTAGATCGCGCGATAACACATCAAGTTTTGTATTGTTATGGCAATGTAATCAACAATTAAAATATCATTATTGTCTTTGACTGTTTATATTTCTGGCATCCCTGTAAGTTTTTCTTCTTCCTATTAAAAGAGCGTGCTCCTGTCCATTATCTGTAGTACGTGTTTGAGTAAACATATAAATATAAGTGGATAAAAAGTTTGATTTAATGAACCCTAAAACGTTGAAAAGATCGTGTATATATTGTGCAACTAAAATTCTAACAATACCTTTGCGAATTTCTTACTCAGTTGATTAGAAACTTTGCACTTGTTATTGCCACTTGTTAAAGATTTCTTACAAATTACCATCAACGTAAAAGTAGTATTAACAAATCAAGATATTTAATATACCTAGTTTTCGGTTAGAATTTAATCTTCAGAACTAAGCCCGAGGAAATTTAGGGCTTTATATCGTTGCATTTCACTGTACAACCAAAGCAAATAAAAGTTAACGCATACGTAGACGCGTAGATACATACGTATGTATATGAATAAGATACATTCTTAGCATGGAACAGTAAAAGTATTTTCACGTAAACCGATGTGACATACAAATGCTAGTACATATTATATAACAAAAGAAAGTAACATATCTATGTCAATGTACATAATCTATAAAGATGTATAATTACATTGTAAAAAAAATGGATGAAAGTTAATTGGTAGATTTTGCTTTCTGGTTATGTTGGTTTATTTATATAGCTACCCTTGGTAATAAAGAAATTATTCATTTTAACAGTGCTGTTACACCCTGTATAAAAAATCGTCATTATAAATAAAAAATAGATGAGTCATTGTGGCGTGGGAAACTGTAACACACTCATTGACATTTAAACGTTCCAACTATCATAATCTAATAAAAACTGCACGTCTCGAACTTATCGAATTTCTCGAATAACGACGTCTACCCTCCATAAATGACCACTCTACATTTTGTAAGATAAATAACCGCACCACAGGTCGTTCGCAGACAGTTCTCTGCTGAATAATGGACTCAATACGCAATAAAACAAAATAAAGAATCTACGAACGAGCGTTAGCGACAACATTATATGTTGTAAGTGCGACCATATTCTAATTAAATTATAGTGAGTCATTTTAATCAGAATCGGGTTTAAATTTCCAATGTATGTTCATATAGGAATACAACTTTAACAACTTCACAATCACATCTTCAGTTTATCATTATCTACTTATGATATCCATAGAGTTAATGAAATAAAATATGTAGATTATCTATATTAATACATCTATATCTCTGCTTGTAAATGTATTTTTCTCTAAAGTTTGTAACAGATATCTATTACAAAGAATTCTGATCACGAAGACGCCATCAACTGACTGCCGGTTGGCACGAATGTGTTCGGATTTATTTTTAAAACGGTTCTAATATTTCTATGAAGTTAAATATGTTTTTTTTTTTTATTTTGAAGAAATTTTAAAATTTTGTATACAGACTACTATTTAGTTCTGAACTTGGTACTCTACAATATCTATAAATAATACTATTAGATATCATTAAATATAGGGAAACATAAAATTTAGATACAAAAGCAATTACTGCATAATAAACACGATATTTCTTTCTTTGAGATAGTCTGAAAAACTAATAAGCACACAGCGGACTCGTCTGAACTGCACCAGAAACGTTTATAAATTCACTGGAAAAAGAAGCGTTCACACGCAAAAGTAGCGTGAATTATTTGTTTGTGTCATAAAAGGAAAAAAACCGCAGAGGTAATTTCGAGCGGCTGCAATTTATGTTTTAAACGGGCACACCCTCGTATAGAAGCAGTGAATATAAAGTTTTAGCGAGAGCATTGACATTTTTTTTTACTTTATAGATTTTAGTGTTTGAACAAAATCTCATATCATTTTAAAAGACCATGAGGTATAAGTGGGTAAACATGCTAAACATAGAACTGTCTCTCAGGTGTATCTGATGGAACTCACCTATAGGTGGTTGGCAAAACAGTCTTTCAATTTAATGGTGGTAGCTAGCCAGGGGGGCTTAGAAAAAGCCCTACCACCGCGCTACAGTAAAATCCTGATATTTTTAATGAAAAGCTCCGACTGATTCGCGAGGATTCGAATCCACGTCGATTGAAGTCGTGTCCGAATAAACTAACCACTGAACCATCACCGCTTCTAAAACCAAATTCACCACCGGAGTTAAGTCACCGCTTTATTTTTAAACTTCCCTGTGATAGTATTTATTAGAAAAAATCTTATTTTTCCAGTATTTTGAACAACCTCATTACTCAGTCTAAAATGAGCAATTTAAAAATGACATAGAAAATATTATTCGTTTATACCATTATTATCTATTAAATTTGAAAATCTTAAGAGATTAATTGTATTATTGTTTGTTTATTTCCTATTTGTTGAGGAAAGTTATATGCTGTCTAAAATCATGTCAAAGTATAGATCTAAATGTACACGTGTACGTAACGTCATATCTTTGCCATACCGTGAAACTCTGGAACAATCTCCCGGCCAGCGTGTTCCATCCTTCCTATGACATGGGGTCCTTCAAGCGTAACGTGAAGAGACATTACAGCCGGCATTACAGCGGCGACCGGCGATGGATAGTTTGTCTCTCGGTGGTTGCCATTGTTTTTAGATTGTACTATTCTTACCATCAGCCATAGTGCAGTCACTTTGTCGTGCTACAATAAAAAAAACACTAAGCGAGATCGGAATAATACTGCAGCCGCGTGTAATGCAAAGGTAATGCAGAGAAAACTACTGGGCACAGTCTGTATAGAATAAAATTCACGTCATGAAATTCATTTACAGCCGACTCCAGATAAACAAAACTAGATTATGACGATTAGATCCCTATTACTTAGAGATCCACTTACTGTGTTGATTTAAACAAAAGTATGTTACGAAGAGACAAAACGAAGACAAAAAGGTAAATTATTTAGAACACTTAGAAAAAAAGCGCGATATTGACTGATGTTAATATCCTTGAAGATTAAGTCGGAACTTGCACAGGTTTTAATCCCCTTAAATTAAATGAATATTTCTTAATAACATAAAATGCGTACCTCTTGTTATTTTAAACTTCTTAAGCACTGAATCCGATCTTCTTAAACACTAACGCACTTCTATTAACTTGTTAGAACAACTATCTCACATTTAGTTATAAACTACAGACAACAACGAACACAATATAGGTAAGATTCAGTATAACATGAAACACTTAAATGTTAAAGTTTATTGGTAATTGACTAGAACGAGTTACATTACTATTTAGTTATTATGCTGATTGACGGGCTGGTAGTCACGCAAATGTCACAAATGGCCCCTTATACACATGATCACACTGGGCGCGGCAATTCTGAAACAAATTGAATATCCGTTATTACTTATCGAATGATTTATGACATATATAACAAAATATATATTTATCGTAACATAATTTACTCCTCAATTAAAATTCAGGGACCTTAGTTGTTATGGCTCAGTAATAAATACCATAATGACGGACAGTAGAGTATTAAAGGAACTAAAGAATTATATAACTGTAGTATATAATCCCGCAGTTTACGTTTTCGTAAAGTCTGATAAAAGTATGTAATGAATGCTTATTTTACATTACTAGTGGGCATGTAGTGGTGTCAATTCGACTATAATAAAGGGGACTAGCTTTCTCTTCACATGTAAATGAAATATAACACATAATAATAAAGGCTTCTACTAGTTGAAAACATTAAAGAAATTGGTTATCTGTAAAGTCGCTTTACGGACGATAATTTAACGCGATAACGTCATAAGAAAAAATTGATGAAAAATTGCATACTTTTAGGAATTGAATTATTCTATATATAGACTAGCTGACCCGTGCAACTTCGTCTGCACCAAATCCGTTATTACCGGTTTCAATTGTATTTTTAAACGCAGATAATCTTAAAAATCCTAAAACCCGATTGCAGTGACATATAGCACTTCCAATTGTGATACAAACTATCCAGGGACTCACTAAAACATATACCCAGTTGGTATGTGAGAAACCTTTTAAAATAAGCCTAGAACCTGTTCGCAGCATTACCTAAAAAGTCCAATGAAAATAAAAATTTACCTACATATATTGCCGATAAACGTCTTCCCAGTATTATTTATTTTATTAATTAAACTTTATCTACATTAAATTTCCATTTTCTTTTAGTTGTTTGTTTTATAAGAATTTGTAAAGTATACGTGAAATCTGCATTCAATCTTAATTTTGTCATATTTATTTTACTTTTGATATATAAACCACCTTTTTCACTGACATACTGAACTTGGGATAATATATAATTCCTTTCTAACAGTGATAGATTTTTTTAATCACATTAGTGGTACTAAGGATTCCTCAAAAACAAAACTTTACCTCTCTTTATAATATTAGTATAAATACAGCATAGTATGGTAACTATTTTCAACTTGTATTAAAACTTTTTCACACTCCATTGTATTGAAGAAAAATATAAATATTAAAAAGATATAAGCACGACGCGTCAACTGTCATTTGTTGTAACTATTCGCCTAAGAGCTAACAACGGTTTTGACAACGAATTCGAATAAGCCAGTTTTTTATATATCTTTATGTTCTGCCAAACAGCGTGCGGGCTACCTGCCTGCCGTTAAACGTTGCGTTTATTAGTGCATATCGCACCTTTACAGGCAAAAATTTTGATTGTTATATAATTTAGAATGTTTTGTTTTTCACTAACTTTGAAACGCTACTAAAACATGAAATTATTATTGCCAGACATTTTTATTATTAACAATAAAGTGCCCGATGCCATTTATTGTTCATAAAAAAAGTATGTTTAAACCATGTCAAGATAGCTGTAATTTTAAATAATATTTTATTTAGACATAAAAGAGAGTAAATTAAAAGTAATATGTATAGAATAACTTAGCTATAGCTATAGTGTAGCGCAACACTGGCTGTATGATAAAGACTAAAGATTATTTATAAAGAATATCATCGGGCACATTATTGTCAATAACAAAATTGTCGGGCAGTGATAAATTCATGTTTTGAATAGAATTTAAAAGCTACTGAAAAAAGACGTTCCTAAAATTATTTAGAAATCAACATTTAACCTGTAAAGATGTGATGCGCATTAAAAAACACAACGTAAACAAGCTATCAGGTATCCTCAATCCTGTTTGGAAGAACATAATATATCTTCATATTAAAGAACCAGCTTTTCTAAAATTCTCGTTCTTCCAACGTTGCTGGCGCTTGTACTAAGGTGTCGCAAAAAAGTCTAGTTACTTACTACTATTAACCACAAATTTTTGTTTTTCCTTATCCTGGAGAACTCCCTCCATTTTATGGGATCCTAGATGTAACCTTGTAATATTTGGTGTCACTCTGTCATGTTTTGTCAAAATTGGTTCAGTGCTTTCAGAGTGATACGTTTTCACAGGGACAGAAAGACAGACAAACAGACAGACGGTATCAATATAATATCTTCTATATACAAATATGCAGAGACAAAACAATTAAGTACATTTTCCTACCTTGTTTCTCAATGGAATTTCTTTATCACTTTTTCTCGTGTTGACGACCTCTAATGTTTTCAATAAAAATTAAACATAGTATTTTCGATGTGATAACGTTTTATAAATCGATGAACACCGGCTGCACGCACGAAAAAGCATGATTCGTTGTCACGTTCCCTCCGAGCGTGCAAGCGAGAGCGCGGAACAAGCGATAGAGAGGCGCGATTGGCCTAAGCGTTCGGCTTGTGACGCATCTATCTTCTTATATATAAAATTCTCGTGTCAGAATGTTAGTAATCGTACTCCTCTGAAACGGTTTGACCGATTTTTATGAAATTTTATATGCATATTCAGTAGGTCTGAGAATCAGTTACTATCTATATTTCATACCCCTATGTGATAAGAGTTGTCCACTCCTAACATTATTTTTTTGACATTTTTTTAAAATTTTATTTTGTTATAATGAGGCATTAAAAAATACATACAACCCTAAATTTTCACCCTTCTAACACCAACCCCTATTTTTTAATACTTATTTTAGTAATTAATCGAGTTTCTTGCCGCCTACTGAATATGCATATAAAATTTCATAAAAATCGGTCAAACCGTTTCAGAGGAGTACGATTACTAACATTCTGACACGAGAATTTTATATATAAGAAGATAGATGCGTCACAAGCCGAACGCTTAGGCCAATCGCGCCTCTCTATCGCTTGTTCCGCGCTCTCGCTTGCACGCTCGGAGGGAACGTGACAACGAATCATGCTTTTTCGTGCGTGCAGCCGGTGTTCATCGATTTATAAAACGTTATCACATCGAAAATACTATGTTTAATTTTTATTGAAAACATTAGAGGTCGTCAACACGAGAAAAAGTGATAAAGAAATTCCATTGAGAAACAAGGTAGGAAAATGTACTTAATTGTTTTGTCTCTGCATATTTGTATATAGAAGATATTATATTGATACCAAGTACAATTATAACGTCATTATGTTAAAATCGATCATACAGTATACAGAGCGTGTCAAACAGATATACTACATATATTCGAAAAACATTGTTCTGTACTGTCGAATAAAAATAATCCATAAAGTTTTCGTTTGTGAAAGTTAATTCAATGATAAGGGAATTCATAATAACCGAACGTTCAATACTAATAGAATATCGATGAGCATGTCCACAGATTTTAATCTCGGCGTGTAGCGATGGAATTACGTTATCCAGGACATTAATTTGACAAACCTTACGACACAATTCTGTGTTTCGGTGTTAAATATTTCTATATGAGTATTTTACTAACTAGTTAACATATTATATGTTATGTGTAGTATGGAATAAAATGGTTTGTTTATTTATCTATTAACGGTATATGAGTAGTGAAGTTATTAACTGATAGTGAAAGAAAACACGGGTAAGGAATCTCAATGCTTCAGAAAAGTCATCTTTCTTACTTCCCTGGCGTCAAAAGAATAAATTTCTTGACTTTTTACTAGCCGCAACTTGTTCTCGCCTTTTCCCTAAAGGACAGGATATTACCAAGCTGTTAGAAAATCATAAATGTATACAACAGCAAAACCAATTTATAACCCGGTACTGTTATAACACACAGAAAGTATATGACAAAAATCATCCAATAATTTTTCCACTAAAAACACAATGCCGAAAGTGCAAATTTTAAATGAATTATGAATATGTTTGTAATAATAAAAACAGCCGTTTACTACAGAATACGCAAATATACCTACTACCAACTTATTATTGTATACCAACTCCTATAGTATAATGACATGACTGATTAATACCAGCCGAACAACAACACTGAGTCCTTGACACTTCAAAAGTTGTCTTCAAAGCTTTTCCTTTTAAAGAACCTACAATAAATTACGTTTTCTTAAAAATAATCTGTCTCTCTTGCCCATACCATTACAACAGTAACAAAGTTTGTCTTTCGTATTCTATTACAGCATAACGAGAGAAACTTAGCGAACAGTACTCTTGTGCCGAAAACACAAGGCGTTCTCGTTGGGCTCCACAAAATTTACATTATTTACTTTAGCTAGTGGTTTGGACACGGCTTCTCGACAAATGACTTGCACCGTACAAGGACACGTTTAGCGTGTCTCGACTTTCGTATAATGAATCTTTTTCTAGAATAATAACAATGATTTATATTAATATGACACATTCCAAACAACTTTACATTACAGAAAACTATTTCATTAACTTGGCTCTTGTATTTTGGCCCAATATTCAATTCATTCCAACATTCTATGCAATATCCTATAGATAATACAATTATTTGTTTTTTTAATCTTACGAAAGCGTTTAAACACGGCCTCATTTAATCATCATCACAGCAGTCTGTAAAAGACCTACTGCAGGGACATAAATCTCTTCCCCGTGTAAAATGTACGTGAATTCTGATGCTAGGTAGTAATTCTAATATTATTATTCTGTCTCACCCAATATTAATTAATCCTATTACAAAAACGAGCAGTTCGAGCAATTTATAATATGAGGCCTCGCGAATCATTAAAGACTAAGTTTCAGGAATTCTGTATCTTAACTCTGCCCTCCTAATATATTCTTGATAATTTAGTGTATGTCTGCAAAGACTTAGATATGCTGGATCTAGTAAAAGTTCAGTATAATTTAAATACTAGAAACACCAATAAATTGGTAATTCCATGCTTCAGGCTCACTAAGTTCAAAAACAGTTTTTTAAGTAATAGTGTTAGGTTTTATAACAAAGTCCCAAAACACATTACCGATTTGCCTGATAGTGAGTTCAAGAACCATGTCAAGCAGGTTTTAATATCTAAAAGCTATTATAGGGTGGATCAATATGTGAACGATTGTGACGTCTGGAAATGACGCCCCTCTTTGTGCGTCTACTAATAACGAATGTAAATATTTATGTTACTGTAAAAATATATGACATGAAAAGATAAACCAGTTCGAGTTTCTTGTCGGTTCTTCTCGATGACTGGGCTGTTTTCCGAACCGGTAGTAGCTTTGACGTTCATAAGCGCGTTCTCGGGGCCAAAATTGAATAAAGGATATTTTGAAAAAAAAATTAGATAATATTTTTTGTGCACAGCAAAATGACTACCCTTACCTTATGGTAAGCACAGTGCAATTATATAATAAAAGCTCCAATACCTCATTCCGAAACGTGACAAACTTTAAAAGAGTCACTATAAAGAATCTATATAAATATGATATGTGTGGTTGTGGTTGTGGTGTGGACTCAGTCGGGTACAATAACCTACAACGTCTCTTAGTTACTCTATATATAGTTACGACAAATATTGGAACAAGACACGCATAAAGATCCCTCTATAGCGAGTGTTATACCGCGTGTATGGTATGTACGATCCAGTCAGACACAATTACTATGTCCTATCATTCAGCTCCTAACATACTAATACGCGAACATTAACACTCTAATACGATATGCCTGAAGCATTGAAACGACATTGACTCAACGGTTTGCAAGCTCAGACACTGCGTCAATCGACGTATGTTCGAGTCCTTGGGAATGAGCAGGAGCTCTCGGTGAAAGAAAAGAAAAGTGTACCGCCCTCTCACAGAACACTGACGTGAAGTAACCGTGCTTGCATTGTTGCGTTTCGTTCGGTCAATGAGAGCACCGGAGGCCCACCTCATTTCCCCTTTCTCCTTTCCCTCCCCCTCCCCCATACACAGGCTGACAACGCACTTACGACACCCCTGGCATTGCTAGTGTCTATGGACGGTGGTGATCATTTAGCATTAGGTGACCCACCAGTTCGTTTGCCTCCTTTTGACATAAAAAAAAGTCAACATTAATGGGTCGGCTCGCCCAGGACTACCACCCCCTCACAGAAAACCGGCGTGAAGTAACGGTGATTGCATTGTTGCATTTCGTTTGGTCAGTGAGAGCGCCGGAGGAACACCTCCCGTCCCCTTTCCCCTCCGCTTTCCTCAATACAGGCTGGCGACGCACGTGCAACTCCCCTGGTGTTGCAAGTGTCCACGGACGGTGGTGATTATTTAACAGAATGGTATTATAGTTAACCAGTAGATCCCTACTAAAATACTCTATCACCATACCATTATTTCGGGTTGAAATGTTCCTTCACCGAAAGCTGACAATCACTAACACCCGTATTCTAAGAAGTTACCCAGAAAATACCTCAACCTCGACTCAACGGAGGTTATTTTACCTTTCATACCAAGAAATATGTTTTAAATGCAATTAAAGTACTCATTTCGAATTATTAGAAATTCTGACCTTGAAACATAAATCCAAAACAATATCATTGTTTATTTAATTGAATCAAATAATATATCTCTGGTTAAGTATATTTATAAATATTTAAATTAAAATAAAACGACAATAGCGATTCCAGATTTACTGTCACCTTAATTGGATGGAGGAATCTCTGTTAGTAATACATTTATTTCCCCAGACGCACTATGACATGAGCCGATTACAGTTCACAAATGACAGAAATAAAGCGAAATAAAATATATTTTTACAAGTAAAACAATGCAATAAAAGGAATGAACAACAGGATGAAAAATTGGACATTCAGACGTCGTTTTATTATACGTCTCATTTTGTTACTTTCATACTACCTTTATCTGTGAGGGCTGACGAACTTTTGAACTTTCTGCTTAGTACCTAACTTCTACAGAAAGATTCAAGCATGTTTCATGTGTATATAGATACTATTTAGTAAATAAATAATTTTACTACTGGTTATATATGGGTATGTACATATACCCATATACATATAACCGCAACGCCACCTACCGGGTCCAATCCATTCTCGGATCCATTGGAACACGCACACAAAGTTTTATTAAAATCGGTCCAGCCGTTTAGCAGGAGTTCAGTGACATACACACGCACAGAAGAAATTTATATATAAAAATAATATAAATAATTCGTGAAGTACACGCATCAACACACGAAAATATGGAAAAGTTTTATACAGTTACCACTGAAATAACTGGTCAATACCAAGAAAAGGTTAAGAAAAAAAAAAAGGGAGTTCAATAAACGTTTTAAATTTACTCTGCAACTGCCAGTGTCAAGTAGGTCATAACATTACAAGCGTCTTGTGATAATTTCAATGTTCTAACAAGATGGTGGCTTCCATGTTAGAACTTTCCAGGGAGTTTTATGGCATCTTAGTATTCATGTTCCGTGGTATTATTTCACATCCACTTCATTTGTGTACAATAACTAAACTATATTACATAAAATACCACAAATATTACAGAGTATAGAATTAATTATTATTTAGATCTTACTGAAGCTCAACTTGATAAACTGGAACGACTACAAAATTTATGTATTAGGTTCATATTTGGTTTGCGTAAGTTTGATCGCATATCAGAATTTCGAACAAAACTAAAATGGCTCCCTGTGAGGCTACGCCGGAACGCTCGCACTCTTTATCTTCTATACGGTACTCTCTTTAACCCTATCGCTCCTCTGTACTTAAAAAATCGTTTTCAGTTCCTGTGCGATAGGCATACTCGAAATTTAAGGTCATCAGATGATTTAACGTTAGAAGTCCCTGCTCATTCCACTAGTATCAGCGCCAAGTCTTTCACAATTCAGGCTGTCCGACTATGGAATGCTCTACCGATTTCTATAAGATGGGCGCAGACGATGGGCATTTTTAGAAACTCTGTCAAAAAACACTATTTATCTATTTAAAATTCGCTTATGTGTATATATTTATCAATCTATACATCTATATATATATAGATATATATTACAGTTACGTGCTACTATCTTAGGTGGTATTACCTAGTATTTATTCCTGTACACCCAGAATACCCCTGATTTTACTCCATTGAAAAATCCATCCGAAGGTTGCCTGGAAGAAATTGCTAATAGCAATAAGGCCGCCCATTATACCGTTAATAAAACGTGAAATGTTTTTTTGAAATGTATATATATATATATGTAATTGGGGTACAATAAAGTTTAAATAAATAAATAAATAATATAAGATTATGAATAGAATATACAATCTACTATATACAGACCGAGACCCTGTCAAAAACTCAATTAGATTAATTATTTAGCTTATAAGTTAATTTTTATTATAAAACTAGTTGCCCCTGCGAACTTCGTTTCGCCTTAATATGATTTTTTTAGTAGATATACACCAAAATATGGAAACATTTTGTTATGCCTATATCCATAGAAATTGTTCGCTTTTTAAATACAGAGAAAGCGAAATTTTTAAAGAAAACTACAGTAAAATGGTAAAATTACATACGTCAACTCAAAAATGAAAAAAAAGCATCGTAATTACGGATGCGTTCAAGCTGCTAATAGCAATTTGAAGTTGCGTTCACAATTACAGAAAAAGAAAACTGTTTTTTAGGATTTTCCGTGCAATTTTTTGGACCAGCCGTCTTCAAGTTTCGCGATTAGCAACATATTTTGTGATTCATTTTTATTTATATAGATAATTCGTTTCTTTTCATCCTTAAAGAAAATATTATTTCTGAGGAATGAGTCACATATACATTAGACAAGCGAACCGCGAGTTGAAGCTAGTATAGAATAATTGTAGGCTGTTTTTAGTTATTAAAAAAATGTTAGTTTTCTTCCTTAATTATTTAATTTTATTTTAAAACTTAGTACTTACATATGTATTACTATACAATTTGTTTTTGTTTTTGTGGGTCTTTGTTGTTTGATAAATAAATAAATATTATTATTAATATTGACTAGTAATTACAAATATGTACGGAACCTTGATTACAACTTATCTACTACAAATAGTTTTTAATTTTTGTTTGTCTAGGGTCGTGCATTAGAAAAAAAAACTAAATTTGTAATTAAAATGTTAAACAATAATCATCTTTATATATAAGAATTCCTTGGAAATTGGACTAATCTTCAATGATCCCGGTAACGGATTTCCTCACATAAGTGACTGTCGAGTTTTCTACATGAACGCAGAATTCACGTTCTTGTCGAAGAAGAAATTCTCATTTCATGTTACTAAATGCTGAAGTTCCTAAAGGCTCTGTACTGTTACTGATTCTGTTTCTTATACATTTCCGTTATACGTTATTACTTTTGGGTCATACTTATTGCATTGCATTTAACAGCATTATACATGACTGATGGTGTTACTACAGCAGACTCTCTTGTTGTTAGAAAGAAGGAGAAAAATAACGGGAGTTTGTAATTATATTTCACATGTATTTTTTGTAAACATGTAAGTTTGAATCAAAGATTCAGACAAGGAAATACGAATTTGTTTTTTTTTTTCAGTATAGCCTCTGCCTGTGTAGGTAATTTCGCCACTGTCAAATGTGAAAAATACACGCTTTAAACGTAATTGCCAAATATTCAGTGTAACAATGTAGAATAGTCTAAAATAGCAACATGTAAACATATATAAATCACCAAAGGGAGATAAGTACTTACTGTGTTATGAGTAACACAGAGATTATATACAATAATATATTGGAAATATACATAGCATACTTATATAAGTATAAACAAACATAATATCATAGTTTAATATTATTACGATAAATGAAGTTTGTTTTGTTTCTTTATAAATTCGAATTAAAGTGTCATTACCAATACATATTACAAAATCATGGTTACATTGAGACTTTATATGAGATATACATGTGTATTTGTGCGTGATTTTAAATTATTTATAGTATTGAATGACAATTTATTGGGAGTATTCCTGATATAAGTGTTTTTATTTATATATTAAAGACATTTTAAAATGGGTTTATAAATTTGAGATTAACTGTCGACATATATTCCTTTTATCTATGCACATTATAAATTATTATTATTTGATAAAAAGTTTATTCCACTACCTTTAAGTATCTTACTTGATTCTGTATACAGTATAAAGAAAATTAATTTTAAGGCCTTTTAAGTTATTACAATTATTACAATATAACGTTATCAATTGCTTTTAATATCTTCTATTAAGCCAAAGAAGTGTCACTTTTTACGTGTGTATACCGGATGATAGGTTAAACACTCGCAGTACTCTAGGATATAATACTTCATAGTTACATTTAACATATAAAATAATAATATCAAAACAAATACTAATAAACAACAAAGAGAACCTAAGTTATAGTTTGTTCTAAGACTTTCCAAAATATGGATATAAACGAAATAAACCTAGGTACAATGACCCGTGCCTTAACCAAAACTAGCCCCTTTTTTTAACTTCGAAAAATTATTAGAGATGTGGCGACTATTCAGCAAAGAGCGCCGAGTATCCATTCCGCTTCTTACTTTTTGTGTATTCCTCAATAAAAAGTATTTAGGGGAATTACATTAAATAAAAACTTGTTTGTTTATTAATATTTTTATTTTAAAATTATTAATCTTACATATTATGAAACGTTAAGCAAAGCAACCTTTCTTTTGATATCAGTTTCTAAAATTACTCGCTTCTAAAGAAAAAATATCTATGACATTAACAATCAAAATTAGTATCTTAATTATACATTTATAATTATTGCTTTTTTTATTAATAAATTAAGTAATATTGAAATAAAATTGCATGCACATGATGTACAGTAAAAAATATGTCGAAAAATCCTAAACATTAACTGCTTCATCCATAAACGAGACTTTTTTACATTTTTAATTTTTAATCGTGCTCTTTGATTTTAATGAACAATAACAGTAGTATCTTAACACAACAATGTTTTTTTACATAATAACCGGTTACTCTGCCAAAGTCATAATCGGCACATCTCTAACAATTATTCTTTGTTGTTCGTTCTATCACGCTTCACTGAACACTATACGACGGTCAATGACACCGTCATGGTGCGTGCTTTAACAAAACTACGTAATGGATTCAATATAATTTGTGTATTTCTGTAGATAATTAGGTCAAATATTAAGCACCTATTTTTTTATTGACTTAGAACGAGTATCGACTAATGATTATACTGTAAAAATATTGCTGGCGACTAACCAGTCGCGCTGTATATGTACACACATTTGTTTTCTTTTATATTCTTTATAGGTTTTTAAGAATTTGACCACAATCTCACATGATTACATGTCGATGTTGCCTAGAATGGTAAATCTTAAGCCGGACTTTCATATACAGTTGTTGGAATATTTTGTATTTAAGTTTTTAAGTTGAGAGTGACAGCTAGCTAGATAGATATTAGAAAAAGCTTCCTACAATCCTATATTTTCATTATATTTTTTTCCTTTACCAAAAGTTACAACTCATTTTATGAAATAATTCGTTATAATTGTCGACAGACGCCATGTCGGAACAAGCTATTACTGATCCTTTGTCACTTTGTTTTAGGCTTGAAAAAATTGTAAGGCAAGACATGTCTTAATTAACACCATAAATAAAAAGCAAAATCAAGCAAACAGACAAAAAATGAAAATAAGGTGCAAATCCTGCGCAGGCAAGCATGTATAATAACAAATACTGCATGTATAATACAAAAAACTGGCATAATATATCAAAATACTGATAAATTAATTTGGTATTACGCGCTTATTTAACGTTTTGTTGAGTAAGTAGATAGTTACATTAATTATACCTATTTCCGACTATGAAAGCGAGCCTTTCTGTTTACGTCATCTGATTCTACATGTTGAGTGATAAAGGAAAGTCGATATACTTGTAATATTTTTTATTAATTTATATAAATAGTTTTTATGAATTAATAAAAACTATAAAAGTGAGTTAGTGTGAATTAATTTACGATGCTAAATTCCGTATTTCATTTCGTATTTCTGTAATTAAATGTTACCGCATTTATTTTCGTGCCGTTTTAAATTTAAAGTGTCATTCAAACCTAAAGGCGGCTGTAAATATCAACCTCTTTTGACATCGCTTTTATTATACAAGTTATTGCTAAGAGTTAAATATTTCGGTCGAGATCAGTAATATGTTACACTAGCTGTGCCCGTGACATTTTTGACACGCTTTTGCTATTTGTTCATAATAAAGACTTGATTTGTAGAAATATGGATATTGTGTAAATATTCTCCTTGTTCAAATATCTACACACATTTCAGGCCGATAGGTTGTACTGAATAGAACGGTATAGAAATTGTTGTGCTGCAGCGCCATCTAGTATTGAATTATAAAAAACCTTCTTTATTAAAAACACTTAGGTATACTAACTTTCTAGGTGTGTCAAACCATGTTGTATTTTTTATGTCAAATACCAACATCAGTTTTTATATGAGTATATATAGCTATATAGATTCCTCATATTATATAGATAGCTGGTCACAACAATTTTTTTTTGTTTAGAGGGAAAAGTAATCACAAAAACAGGCAACATAATCTTCAATTTTCGCTACCAATAATTACAACGATATATTAAATACATTATAGTTATATTTAATTATCTATAGTTGATTGAACTTTTTTTTTCGAACTGACTACGCTATTGACCTAACAAGATCTTGACAGCTTCACCGGACTACGCTACACCAATTAACTATTTAAAATTTTAGAAGGCAATTGTATATTCAATGGGAAATGGCAGAAATTGTCTTTTATTGTTGGTTTATGTATCGGCACAAGATATGACACTATTCTAAGCTAAAACCTCAGATAGGTTGCGAATTGCATGTATCAGGCAACAGCCCAAGCCGAGGTGTGCCGCGCACCCTTGAGCTAGTTGTCAAATAAAATCGGCTGAGTGCCTTACGCTCTCGCCTTAGTAGTCCGGTGACGCTGTTAAGACCTTGGTAAGTAAATAGAGTAGTCAGTTCGAGAAAAAAAATGTATGCTATAGATCTCTCATGTGAAGTCTGAAATCACTTTTAGAACAATAGGACATACTTATGGAAAATTATAATATTGAGATTAATAAATAAATAAATAGCACGTAAAAATTTCACAAAAGTGAAAGTTGGGAAATAGTAACATTTCTTTTTACAAATACGAGTACATAAATGAAAAGGTTCTATCGAAACTCACGTTTGCTCTTTACTGTGAAACCAATAAAATCAAAAGCTTATTCTTTATAAGAGAAAAGGTCGGTTATGATAACCTAATAACCCCAAAAGGTTCAGAGAAACCTTGTGTCATGACAAGGCGCAATTTCCACGTGGAAAGTCAAATGGAAAAGTGTAACCAATCTTAATGACTTTCATACATGCACACGGCACTCGATTGCAAATATCACGTATCTGTTATTGTAAGCTACGTTAAAATAGTAACTCATTTCGAAGTATTCATAACAATGTAACAATTATAACAAAACTAGCGTTCATGCATGGGTTCGCTTGCGTAGATTATAAGATCTGAATTTTTTTGTAGTGAAAACTTCTTTAGGCGCGTTGAGTGGTATTTTTGGCAGGAGATAAATTTATAACTTGTCGTTATAACATGCGATGTAAGCACGACCAGCCGTATTGCGTTTACACTGCTTGCGTCAGACTAGCGACGTGACCGTATATGGACCTACCTGTGTGCATGTATTATTGATATTTCGGATGATATTTCATATTGATATTCAGCAGATATTGCAGCTCATCATACCATTGATTGATTAATAGACTTATAGACTTTATAAAAATGTATATAAATATTACTCCGAGTGCCAATAGATATGAAAACCACACTAATGTTAATAATTCTAATAAACAAATTCTGAAATTTAAATATTATTATTCATAATTGATATGAGAATTCAAAAGATAACATATTTATTTCATTGTTTTTAGATTTTACTGCTGTCGGCGGTCCTTATGAATGCTGTTCTTAAATAGGTTATTGTAAACATGTTTCTTGTATATTGTTATTTTAATAATATAGTGAACACACACTACACGAGTTAAATTCAATCAAGCACTTTATGTACTACATTGCTTGTTTAACTGTCTCGAGCCCGAGTCATCAGGCTGTTATTAGAAATGAGTTTGAAAAAGGACACAAAGAATAAATCCAACCAGAGAAATATTATGTGTCATATTAACTGTATCCTTCCCCATTTCAATACTTAAATATTGAATTTAAAAAATACTTGTTTTACGTGTGCCGTTAATTTTATCTAATAATGTTCATACCAACATTAAGATAAATATAATAGGCAAAAACTATTTCCCATACAAATTTCAGTGGCATTTATAACCTGTTTAAAAATTCATTTCCCATAATACAGAATACTCTATGATGTTAATCCTCATGAAATTTCGTGATTCCACACTTAGTATTTCATTACTCAATTAATCAATTAGGACATTGCATTTTATATAAACAGGTAACAAATTAGGATACTCTCCGTTGTAACTAATTATACTGAATTAATGTCGTTTCTAAACTTTTATTTCGTTTTAACTACACAAAACTAGTTTTTGTAAAGTATTTCCTGTGGTAAGAAGTATCTAACAGATATGTTTAGTAGTTTCAGTAGCTTTTCAATATTTAGAACCAACATCTCCTAAGATCTTCGTAAACCCTGAAACTCATAAGAAATAAGTTAACCATGTATGGAACGGCTCGTATGGAGCTATTTATTGCTAATCACATCTTTCAAACCGAAATACAGCAAAACGCACATTGTTAATTTACAGCATAATTAAGTGTGTTCATTGCGCTGTCACAGGCGATCTTTATAAAAGTTCAACCATTCATTACGGATTCTTTATAACACCGATTTATGATGGATAAAATTATTAATAAATACTATAAAAAACCACAACCACCAACAAATTTTTAACTTAATTTAAATTTTAATAAATTAAGGCGCAAGGTTATTTATAGTATATCGCTCCTAGAACTCCAGGCTGCGTCTCCACGATCAAGATTCCCTGGCAAGTCGAGAGAGCAATTTAGAGATTTCCTAACGCGTTTACGATAATGAGAAATTACAAATGAGTTATAAAATTATACTAATAAGTGAGATTGGGGTCCCACGGGTGTTTTTCCGACATACATTAATATACAGGTATAGGTAAGTATTAAGTATGCCACATTTAACGGATCCACAGTTTTTGTTCTCATGTACGTTAAGCTATATTTTGATTCTTTTTTGCCATAATTTCTTACAGTTCTTCTACCTTCTATAAAATGAATACATTTCATCTAATTTTTATTTGTAATCCAGATCTACTAAAATTATTAATTCCGTTTATCGTTTACTCAATTTCAATACACAGCTACCAGATACGTGCCAGCTCGTTGAAACCGCGTATTTGGACTAAACGAAAATGCCGGCTCCTTTAAAACAGTCGTTTGAACACAAATAGTGAGAATTACATTTTTATTCTCAACATCCGATCCTCGACGTTGAAAATAGGCTAATAGTGATACTATAATAACACCGTGTTAAAAAGTCAAAAGTTAGTGTTCTAAATATACGAATAAGTATATCATATTATTACGCTTAGTATACGAACGGTATATATAATCGTTGTATAAATAAGCAACGGATAAATCATCGACCGTGAGAAATAGAGACAATAGGGTTCTAAAAATAACTGGTCTCAAAATTTGTCGAACCGTTCGGATAATGACGTCAACCTTTCAGAAGTTACGCTCTTTTATAGAAAGGAATATAAGCGCCCCACGATACGTTCGAGTTGAGTTCTTGTCTGAACATCGCAGGAACTACCAGAATAACAGAAAGAAGAAATCTTCAAGCGGACTATGACTACAGCAATGTAATTAGTTATAATTGTGTGATAGTGAGTTTTTTTTTGTATGATTTCAGAATATTATTTTTTTGTATAATCTGGGTTTAATTTACCCACTGTCGAAATAGTTATATAATATTGAATAAAATAGATTATATAAGTAGTACGGTGAAGGTGTGAAGGCCCGTCAGGCCAATAGCGTAGTCAGTTCGAGAAAAAATGATTTTATCTATGTATGTACCTAATACAAATAATACATTTTTTAACGATATTTATAATTAATCTTAAGTAAAAAAAGAGTCAAAACATCGAAATTATTCGATATATTTTCTAGGCACTCAAATTCTATCACATACACTGCAGAGAGGCGTAACTTTAAAGTAGTGATTTATTGATTTGTTATATCCCAAAACAGAGTGAAACTTGTGGTCAGTATATCCTCTCATTTAAATTATTTTTCCTCAAAGATACTGGACCAGATCAAATTAAAAGTTACAAGAGTATAATTATATATTATATGACTACTTTTTATTATTGTTTTAGTATATTTAAGGAGGATTCGTGAAGATCATATTATAGTAAAATGTCTTAGAGGGCACTGAGAAACGTTGGGCATGAGTGTCCTTAAAACAATATGAAAAACAATGCTCTGTTTTTTTGCAACATAGTAAATTTTTCGATTGTAATGTAATTCATTACCATCCATTATTATTATTAACTAGATTAGCTCGCCGCTTCGCTCATTTTAATTTAGATCTGATCTATGCCTCGGGAACAGTACTTATTTCTGTATATAAGGTACCCTGTATCCTTTTCTGTAACCTTAACAATCTGTGTACAACATTTTATGATGATCGGTTAAGTAGTTAATGCCAGGTTTCTGAGGTACTCGGTTAAACTACCAATAGTTATTGACTCAACAAAGTTATCTATAAGATAAACTGTCAAACGGCCCGTTGAGTTTTACTGATATTTATCGTATGTGTATGTGTGTTCATAAACGCAATTCGACAAGTTATCGAACCGATAACGCTATTGAATAGATAAACTACAATTAAAGTACCTCAGAAACCGGGCATAAGTCGTGAAAGCATAACAAACAAACAAACTCATATTTATAATATTAATTAGGATACATTATTAACATGCATATCAGCTAGAAGTTCAACCAATTGGAGAGATTAAATTACATTATGTTGGCGGATCTTTTTCCTAATTTTATTGCATATCACATAATGTTGATCATTTTTAATTTGAGATAGTTCAATAATGAATATATAAATATACATATTCATATGTAAATAATGAAACTAATATGCTATTATTTTATTATCATTATATTTTCGTCATTTTTGAAGTGAAAACTTATTTGGGCGCGTTGTGCGGTATTTTTGGCAGGAGATAAATTCATATTTTCGTGTTAGTATGCATGACCGGGCCGTATTGCGCTTGCGCGGCTTACGTCAGACTAGTGACACGTAGTACAGTGAACTATGTCCAACTAATATTGATATTTTGTGTTGCGATTATATCATATCATATCACTAGCTAACCAGCGCAACTTCGTAAAATCAGTTAGTACCGGTTTCTATTGTATTTCCAATCTCGAAAAATCTTAAAAACCTAGAACTTGATTGCAGCGACACCAAACGTTTTAAATTGTGAAACCAAACAGTTCAGCGACCCACTCAAATAGATAACGTCTTAAACGTTTTAAATTGTGAAACCAAACAGTTCAGCGACCCACTCAAATAGATAACGTCTTCTTAGTACCCTCTGGGTAGGTTCTGTGCCATTCACGACCGCGCCCCACTTACTAATCTCATAAGCGCAGCGGCAGCAACAACGCAATATTTTTACCAACTTATAGTTTTTATTTCGCATTATCTTCTGACCAACTTCATCAATTAATATGCTAAGTATAAGTATAAGTAATAATAAGTAAACTTTATCTCCATTTTTATTTATCTATTTGTTTTTATAAGTGGACTTTTTTCTAAACCTAAAGCGCCTTCGCCGTGGAGCCCTTGAGTACGCTGCTCGCGCGATACAGTGACACAAAATCTTACATCACTGCGACAACATTACACATAACACCTACATACACGTGCACGCTTACACGCTTACACATGCAAGTGGAAGGATTTTATTTTTTCCCCTTATCAAACTGAAATAGTTTAGAATATTATCCGATACGAAATATATATAAGAGTTGTTGAGGTATGTATGCTTGGTACACATATATGTTTCAACAACTCATATATGTATGAAGAGGGTCCGTGAGCATGACCCTCAAAGTGGTCGTCTCCGCCAACGGAGGACGGGCAGGAGGAGGCGTCAGTGAGGCGTCAGTTTGACCGCCTCCTCCCACTGTAACCGGACCAGGGAAGATGGGTCGGGGGGGCCATCTTCCCATTGCACAGGTCCGGCGGACGGAGGAGATGGCCGGTGTGTACACGGCTGTCTCCCAACAAGACGGGGCCCGGCGGCAGCGCTTTTGCTGCTGGGCCAACCGCTGGGGCGGCACGATGAAGTCTATAGAGATCTCGTGCCGCCCCAACTATAGCGGACGACGTACACCGTGGGGTTTTAGTCCGTGCGAGTCGGACATAACCCACCCTCTCCCCCGAGAGGGTGGTGTATCCATAAGGGATTTCCCCACGTTAAAAAAAAAAGATAGGTCGCGAATTGCATGTATCAGGCAACAGCCAAAGCCGAGGTGTGCCGTGCACCCTTGCGCTAGTTGTCAAAATAAAATCGGCTGAGTGCCTTAAGCGCTCGCCTTAGTAGTCCGGTGAAGCTGTTAAAACCTTGCATGGTAATTGCGAAGTCAGTTCGAAAAAAAAATGCACCAAATTGTTACTAACGAAATGAAACAATCAACAATTTATTTGTTTTTCCATCTTAATAGTCTGATAATTACTTAATCTATACTACTAATAATACAAAGACGTAAAGTCTATGACTTCGTGACGTTGTAGGGGGTAATAACAGAAACTACTTGTCCGATTTGAAAAATAATTTCAGTGTCATGTAGCTCATTTATCGAGGAAAGTTATAGGCTATATCATCACGCTAATACTAATAGGAGCTGAGCACCAATGAAGAATGTTTCTAAATCGGGATTTTTTTCCTCTTGAGAGCTTCCGCTGCGTGCTAGCATTAGCCCAAAGTAGCTATTCCACGCGAACGAAGTCGCGGGCAGTAGCTAGTACAATAATTAGTATACTTATCAAAACATTATATTTTTTATGAATTGTATTAAATGAATTTATCTCTGAATACAAAACACTTGTGGATTGTTAGTATGATAATATATACTAATATTATAAAGAGGTAAAGTTTGTGAGTTTGTAACGTTGTAGGGGGTAATCTCAGGAACTACTGGTCCGATTCTTTCAGTGTTATATAGCTCATTTATCGGGGAAGGTTATAGGCTATAGTATATATCATCACGCTAAGACCCATAGGAGCGGAGCAGCAATGAAGAATGTTGCAAAATCGGGGTATTTTTTCCTCTTGAGAGCTTCCGCTGCGTGTTAGCGTTAATCTAAAGTAACTATTCCACGCAGACGAAGTCGCGGACATAGGCTAGTATAGTATAGGTATATTTAGTAAATAGTATAGGCTAGTATATTTAGGGGAAAAAAAGGTCTTGCTTAATTATATTTTTAGAATATTAATATATACAGTTCATTAGTAAAACTTTCATTTTTAACCTGAGTAAACAAAAACTAATATACATACAATGAGAGTTTACCTTTGAAACACTTTAAATTAATAAAAAGCATATCATAAATCTATTTTATTAGACAATACACATAATAAACATAAACACGATTGTCGTGACAAAACACAACTACGAATAAAATATATAGGCATAATACACAAAATAATGTGGTGACGATATTGTGCAAAATAAATTTAATTAGTACGATACAAGCGATGAGCAATACAAATTTTAAAAATGTTAATCAACGTTAGAAACAAATCTCAATAACATTTTAAAAATCATAATGTGTCATTAGTATAGGTTTCGAAAGTAAAGTCGCACTGAAGTTTTAACCCTATAGCGAACCTTAGTAAATACTAGCTGACACGGCCACGCGTTGTTGTGGCACAGATATTATCTCATTACATATTGGTAAAAATTCATAATTCTTATTTTAATATGACCAATAAACATCACTTAACAATTTTTTTTGGATAGACAAAGCCCAAAATAGAGAACAATGGCAATTCCTGGAGGAGGCCTTCACCCGAGAAGGGGTTCTGGAAATATAACATACAAGTATTTACATTTAAAATTAGAAACATAAGTTACTTAAGTTAGAATAAGAATTTAAACCATGTAAAAAAAATGTTAATTTGTTTCCACGAAATATAAGGCTTTTTATTTTATTATTTATTATTAACAATTTTTTTTATATATAAAATAATACTTTTTGTAGACATTATCAAGCTATACAACCTTTCTCTAGAACTCAATAATATATCTCTCATCATTAAGGCAGCGTTCGTAAGAAACGTTTTATCAGACTTATTTTGCAAATTCGACTTCCAAAAAAAAGTATTTTCATTTTTCGGGTAACTATATAGCCTATGACACGCATAAATAACGTGGCTTTCTATTGGTAAAATAATTTTCTAAATCGGTTTATTAGTTCCTGAGATTACCCCCTACAACCTCACAACCTTTACGTCTTTATAATATTAGTATTGACAAGCGTCATCCAAACATAGTATGATGGTGAATAATTTTACCGGTTCTCAATAAGAACTATAAATTGATGGTTTATAACTACGTACCTATAAGTGTGTTCTAGCAATCGCACTTGGAGAAGCAGACGTTTTCTAAGCTTAACATGTTCAACTGTACACTTTCTTAACATTCCTTGTATTTAAGGGAAGTCAATTTACACAAAAAGAAGTATAATTCACTACAATTACACTGAACTATCAAGCTATAAATAATATAATAAAAAGTCATTCATTTTCTAAAATATTATAATAATGCGTGGAAAAAAATGTAGCTAACAAATAAAACATCAACGTACAAATTAAAATAATGGAGCACTCAGGGAAGTAAACATCGAAGTACAAAACGGGACGATTAAAAGTTTAGAAATAAAGGAACTTGTTGTCTATTAAATGCTCGCATACCCGTTAATATAGCGTGATTGACTCATCCAGTGACATTTCTGCTATCACGAAACTTATACCGCGTTATCCACGTGAGTTCAGTTTATGTGACACTTAATTAGATTAACGAGCGGCGTGCTGTAGCGATTTGGCGGCTGGGGTTCGTCGGCGTAGATACAGTTCGTACGGCGGCGGCGCGGAACGTTCAGCCGCGACGGCGTAGCAACCAGCACTGGCAACCCACTCCCGCTCGTTCCGCACTTATCATCCCTTAAGTTGTTCACACAGGATCTTTCGAGCCCATAAGGTGCAACTTACTATTGTAGAATTGCCATACGTACAAGGAAAACTAGGTAACGCCTCAGTGATTTCGAATAAATAAGCATTGTATCCGAAAATCTAAACTAGTATTTTATAAACATAATTTTGTCCATTTTCAATATGTTATGTAACAAAAGATGTTAGAATTGTGTCACTAAAAGTTAAGCTTCGATAATTATGCCCATAACAATTAATGTAGCATTAAACACGGAACATCGCCCTTAATCTTATTAATTTACGAATTATATTTTACATAAATCAGGAGTAATATTTTTTTATTAAGTAAACTAATTGAGCACGAAAATACAAAGATGGATTTTCGGTTGTAGTCAACAGATGAATCTTAATTCAGAACACACGAATTTAACAAAAATAAAAATATTCATGTACAAGTGATAGGTTATTATGTAGTATAAATATAGCTACCACTTCTCGGAATATAAACCTTTTCCCATGAACTTATCGATGTCTTTCGGCAGTTATTCTTCAGAATCGCGACTATTTTTGCGTTAATATGTAACTTTACATGTAAATGGTAACTTAACATACAAAACGATTGTAATCGATCGCTGTTCTAACACAATAAAAAAATTGAAATTTTTTTTTTGTCTTTATGTGCTTTACAAATTTAAACCCTTTCGAATTAATAATAACGAGCAATCAATCATGTCAAAAAACATTGAATCGTATTAAATTCTTTCTCAAATTGCAACTTTAAACTGTTTTACAAATTATTATAACTGAAATGTTTGTAGGAGCTTCCGGCTCACTACTATAAGATTCTAAACTGACACTGACAGCGTAATAATAATACTCCGAGTGCGTGAAATAAACTATTTATTAATATGACCATATAAGGTATTTATAGAGACGTTCATTTGTTTGAACGACGTTCTATTTACAATATACATAAAAGTTTCAGCCAGCCTGCCAAAGAGGATGACATACTCGGTAGCTGCATGCTCATTCACGCCTTTAAATATATATATATGAGCTTTGGAGAATTTACAATTTATTACGAAAAAATATATTACAAAAAAGATAAAAAAACAACAATATAGTTACCTCAATTATTTCCCTCGATCGATAAAGGAGAAACATAGCCGGCTTGTTAGTGATTTCATTTTAATTCTACTTGATTAGTAGTAATTACTAACAACACAAACTTGTGTACGATTTGTCTACTACTACTACTTTTGTCTACGATATTCAATTAAAATTATGTCTCGATTCAGCGTTTTAGGCTGAGTAGTTAGATTTTATGCTTCACGTGGCATTAATAAAGTTCTTATTTAATTTAGCAATAATGTTAAAGAGATACGCAATCTCAGTATTCACGATCTGATCTGTGTTTAATATTTTGTAAATAATAAATAGTTTCAATAGCATTTTATTACAAAACTAGCAGACTCGGCGGACGTTGTCCCGCCTTGATAATAAAAAAACATTTGACAAATTATATACCAAAACTTTCCTCGTGATCCACTTTACCTACTAGTGAACCCCGTATGAAAATCCGTTTAGTAGGTTTTGAGTTTATCGCGAAGAGACCGACATGGCAGAGGACTTTGTTTTGCACTATGTAATGATAACAATTTTGTTCGAATTAATTACACCACAAAATTTAATAAGTATCAGCAATAAAAGTAACCCATGTCACTAAGGAATGAGGTAGTTTTATATCAGAGTTTTCAAAATATGACTTACACTTTCTTAACATTCACGAAAGACTAACATTAGTATAAATATTAATTGATTACAGCGATTAAGTCGACAACTTAACGAAATGCTCCAAAGTTTATCTCTTTATATTTTTGCTAGGATTGTTAGAACCCATAACATAATTATTACATTTTTGTATCATATAATAACAGTAATTGATAAAATCAAAATAGTTACATATTTACTTACAAACAAAAATTTTTTCGTAACGCCGCTGTCATGTCGGCCTGCGTAAAACTGGATATTCACAGGCTGATCCCGAAACGCGACCCGCAGAAACGAATCACTATGACGGGATTTTTCGCCATATACATTGTGGTTGCGACCCAGTCAGGCTGTAAAACCCTACCACCCCGCTTTCGCCATTGCCTCGTTCGTTAATCAGCAGGGTGCACCACGTGCAGTTGAGGTTGGCTTGGGTATCTCAAGTCTTATGATGTTATTCGACACCCCTTACACCCATCCGTAATCTATACTAATATTATAAAGCTGAAGAATTTGTTTGCTTGAACGTGGTAATCTCAGGAACTACTTGTCGATTTTAAAATTCTTTCAGTGCTATTTAGATAGGTCACTTATCGAGGAAGGCTATATATCATCACACTAAGACAAATAGGAGCGGTGCACCAATGAAAAATGGTTCAAAATCGTTTTTTTTTTCTTTTGAGGGCTTCCGCTGCGTGTTAGCGTTAGCCCAAAGTTACTATTCCACGCGAACGAAGTCGCGGGCAGAAGCTAGTACTATATTATAAATGCGAAGTGACTTTTGGTTTGTTACACTTTTACACCTCAACCAATCATCATGCATTTTGCATGATCACGTTATCAAAGGTGTATAGAGTTATTACTGTACATTTATTCCAAACTAAATGTAGTACGGCTCTCGATTGTTAGATCAAGTTTACATTAACACGAGCTAGGCCCCGACCAAAAGTTATTTACAAACAAAAATAGAAACAAATCAACCGTTAGTTACCGAAAACAATTACATTTTTTAACGTCATATGCCTACCAGAAAATTAAATTCGAAAACACCACCGCCAAATCCATTTCAGTCGCATAGCTGCAGTGTTTCCATTACTCTGTTCCACTCTCGAAGTTCTTGTTTGGCAACATACGACGGTACCCTAGTCATTGCAATTCGATCGTTAGGGGCGATTAAATACAAATGTAATACTTGGAGTAGTATCACTAGACAAACGTGGAGATAACAGTACAACAGCTATAGGCTTGAGAAAAAGCCTATCATCTTCTATATAAATAAAATGATAGAAACCTACTGTTGTGGGCGTATGACTAAAAAAATACTGTATAGTTTTTGTTATTTCTGTTTCAATTCTTAAAGACTCTATCCTTATTTAATAAAATATCACGATAGCTTCAATTAATGTAAAGTTTTAAGAAAGTATGATTTTTAATATCACAGCAACGAAATAGTAGGTATTATTTTAGATAATTACCAAATTTTAAAGGAGCAACGACCTCTGGCCCACTTAAACAAAGGCGGATAAAAGTAGAGCGTAGACACGAGGTGCGCGACCGCACTGGCGCGTAGACAGACTAAACGATCATAGATAAATCAATACCTGTAACTAGCCAAAATACACGCGACATCATTGCCAAACAGCAATAGAAACCCACGCACTGTCTGCTCGAGACAGTATTATGTCAACAATTACACGGTACATTGTGTCTATTTTTTAATAATAATATTTTTTGTTGTTCCACGACTTAAGTGTACTCGATGGTAGGCACAGCCCAATCCAAGGCCAATGGGAACCGTTGAAAAATCTATAATTCAGCAGCACGCCGGCCTGCAAGTCCTCCTACCTGGCGATAATATAATATTTGTTACTATAAATTAATATTATAAATTTAAATGTATTTGTTACACTTTTACGACAATCGATAAATCATAAACGTTGTCAGAGGTACAAATAAATAATAGTTTAAAAAAACTAAAAAAAAACACGCTGTCATAAAAAATCCAACTAAAAAACAGAAAATAAAATTTAATAAATTTGGATTAAGAATAGTGTAAATTAGAAATAAATGTATATTTTTGTAAAAAATGATAAAAATACTGATATCTGGAGGTGCTGATATTAACAGTGACGCATGTTAACTATTCTTTATTTTTCATTTTTTAGTTAAAATTTTTAACTTTTTTTTTCGGATTAATGCATTGTCATCGACCTTTGACAGGTATGCAAAGTTTGAATTAAATCTGATCGTTCAGAGTAGAACAAAATCGAGCTCAAAGGGGTCGATTACAAACATACATACATACAGGTGAAGCTAATAAAAGCGTGATAAAAAGACAGATCGTACCTCTCTCATTTAGAGAAAAAGTACTGTTCTCAAGGAATAATCTATAGAAATTAAATCTATAGAATTAACACGAGCGAAATCACGGGAAAATAACTAGTATTTAATGGTCACAAACTCTCTAATGTGTAATAAATTAAACGATGCATTCTTTATTTATTACATTTTATACATATTTTTTATAACATTAAATGTGTATAGTCTATTCCCCATGTACAAAGACATGTAAGTTCTGTTTATACTTTATCGCAAAGTTTTCAGATTTAACTTTGTTTTACGAAACAATTACAAGCCCATGATTTTCTAAGATCCATAGATCATCATAGATAGAGGGTCGTTGATATTCTATATATTCAGTTATAACATAACGTTCTATTAATGAAAGCATCTTCAGAATTTCATGAGTATTTACCAAGTTTACCTCCTAATCAAAACGAACAACCTCTTTAAAATATGTTCGTACTAAATGTTGTTTTTCTAGTAAGAAAACCCTTATATATCTATATATATCTCACCTCCTCTATTAATTTAAAAGTTAAACATAAAAAGGGAGTCCTAGGCCCCATAGGAGGGGGTCATATCAATGACATAATTCTCGAAATTAGTTTGGTATTTTTACATTTGGTATATACAGAGAATATGGCATATAAATATCATATTTATATAAATAACTGGATACCGCCCGCCACTTCGTCCGCATGGAAAAGTTACCGTTTACGTAGCGGAAGCTCTCAAAAAGAAAACGACCCGATTTTGAAACATTATTCATTGGTGGTCCGCTCCTATTGGTCTTAGCGTGACGATATATAGCCTATAGCCTTCCTCAATACATAAACTATGTAAAACACCGAAAGAATTTCAAATCGAAGTAATTCCTGAGATTAGCGCGTTCAATCAAACAAACTCTTTAGCTTTATATTATTAGTATAGATATAAAATCTATTGTTATCACCCACCTCCGGTGCCGCTACATCACATTCAAGAGACGAGACTACAACACGACCGGAACATTTATATTAGCGTCACCATATTATAAATATACATCTACACTAGCGCCAACATATTAGAGATACACATTGATATTAACGCCACCATATTAGAGAGACACATTGACAATAGCGCCACCATATTAAAGATACATAAATAAGAATTATTAATATTATATAGATTTTAATAGGACTTAAATAAGAATGGATATCATTATATAGAATTGAATCATTAGTTTGATCATTATTAATAATAGTATATTCTTTGACTTCATAGTTCGGCCAGGAAAGGCAAGATCTACATGTCGAAACAGATTACTAACCATATTAGAGATACATAAATAAGGATAATTATATAAAATTGTTGTATAGCTTAAATAACATTAATTTGTTCATACTTTATTATTTTTGTGTTACTTAAATTATTTTGCGGAATTATGTATAAATAGTAATCGCTTTGAATGATATAGATGGGCCTTTAAAAGGCAAGATGTCAGAGATATCTAGGCATTCTTGTATTATATTCGAAGTATTGTAATGCAAAGCTCTGGCCAAATAAATAGTGACAGTATCTACGAAGTATTTATTGCCATTCCTGACTGCATCGACTCTATACGTGATTAGTGTAATACTATATATAAAAGAAAATGTTAGTTTAATAATGCATACCCTAATCTTTTATATAAATCTTTTTTATTCTATAAACTGAACGGTAATGAGATTGTGTCAGCCATCTTGTAGATCGTTTAAAATTTCTATTTCATTCTACAAACCATATATAATTAAATAAGACCATTTGTACTTTAGCAATTGTACGAAATGATACTTAATTGTTTCTAATACATTATTTTCGTCTGGGTACGTTACACAAAAGTCTTGTTGTGTAAATATTTTATTGAGTGACTTTATGAATTTTTACGACGAGTTTTATTGCATTTCGCACAATGAAACATTACCCTCAGAGCACAGTGCCTCCGTGTAACAAGTTTTATGTATTTTGTATTGCCTTCTCGTTCGGTTCCACTTTCTACAGTCCGATCATAAATTTTATTAAGAAATACAAAATCTATTTTTAGACCTTCGTGTATACTTTAACTATTTGTCTCAAAATTTATGTAACGCAAACAATTTGAAAGTGCGATTACTACAATCTAGATTTCATAAACATAAATTTACCATATATTTTATGAAGGAAAAAAATACTGTAACGAATCCGGAAATATAAATTATAACCAATGGTAAAATTCTGTTTTGATATCCAAAGGATTAATGACTTTAGATCATGCAGTCTAATAGAAAAGATTTGACATAACTATATATACCTTTGTATATAAAACAGCGGGGTCCGTGTGTTCCTAATTATTGAACTAAGTGATTTAGGGGACTATCATATATAGCCCAGATATGTTTTGGTGTAAGAGGTGTCGAATAACATCTAAGACTTGAGACACCCAAGCCAACCTCACCTGCACGTGGTGCACCCCGCTGAATAACTAACGAGGCAATGGAGAAAGCGGGGTGGTAGGGTTTTACAGCCTAACTGAGTCGCAACCACCATGTATATGGCGAAAAAGCCCGTCATAGTGATTCGCTTCTGCGGGTCGCGTTTCGGGATCAGCCTGTGCATATCCAGCTTTTCGCAGGGCGGCATGATTGCGGCGACCGGCGATGGATAATGTGTCACTCGGTGGTCGTCATTGTTTTTGGATTGTACTGTGCTTACCATTGGGCACAGTATAGTCATTTTGCCGTGATACAATAAAAAAAAAATGGTTATAGTATAGTTTGACCCTATTGCTGGCGATGTATTTTTTCGACCAATGTATTAGATGAAAACTTATTTAGCCGCGTTGAGCGATTTTTGGGAGGAGAAAACTTACGGGTTCGTCTCATCGATGGCCTCGACATGATAGCGAAGCGTCACCGATATGCCGTGACATATTGCGCTTGAGTCAGACTACCGACGAGTAAGTATAGCGGCTTGTGAACATGTAATACTGATATTTTGTATTGAGGTTATGCAGCCCATCATATTCTTGATTGGTTAATAAACATTATAAAAATCTACGTAACTAGTTCTCGGAGTGTCAATATATGTGAAAATATACTAATGTTAATAATTTCAATTTACATATGAAATTTAAATAATTCAGATTATAACAGATTTAAAAGAGTTTTTGGCGGGATCTCGGTCATGTAGTGTATTTTATTTTTTATTCATAATCTTGTGTTACTTGACTCTATTTTGTGTAAAATTGGTGGTGTTTTATGTAATATAGTTTGTTTATTGTGCATAAGTGAAGTGAATGGAAAATAATACCACGGACCATGAATTCTGAGATGCCACAAAAATTCCATGGAAAGTTCTAACAAGTTGACCACCATCTTGTTAGTTCATTGAAATTATATCAAGAAACTTGTAATATCGATACTCACTTGACAATGGCAGTGATGGTCTACTAGAAGACTGGTTGCCAAAATGGAATGGAAGAACTTGAAATAATATTAACTACTTGACAATGGCAGTAATAATCTAAAAGATTGATTGCCAAAAATAAAGTTAAAAAAAAAAAAAACAGATTTAAAAATATAAAAAAAACAGTCCATTATTTTTACTTTTCACTTCTTTCGGCAGCCCTTATGCCTTTACTTTTTTTGGAATTACATATATATATATTATATATATATATATATATATCATAGGATGCAAACGAACAGGTGGGTCACCTGATGTTAAGTGATCACCACTGTCCATAGACACTTGCAACACCAGAGGAGTCGAAAGTGCGTTGCTAGCCTGTGTTTGGGGGAGGGGGGACTAGGAAAGGGGGAAGGGAAGTGGACCTCCGGCGCTCTCACTGACCGAACGAAACGCATCAATACAAACACTGTTCCTTCACGTCGGTTTTCTATGAGACGGTGGTACCACCCCGGGCGAGCCGACCCATCCATGCTGAAACTAGTAATAGCTTCAGCGTGACTCTACCACCTACAAAATATATTCTCAAACTTTCAGTCTCTCCGAACGTAATTTTTTTTTTTAATTCGATAGTTACTTTAAAACGTAATAAATACATTCAAGACTTGTAAGTTCTGAACGGGACAACGTCTATGTACTGAGTTTACTAAACGGATGAATATAAGAATCATTACATAGTATAAAACAAAGTCCCCAACCGCGTCTGTCTGTCTGTCTGTTCGCGATAAACTCAAAAACTACTGAACGGATTTTTATACGGTTTTTACCAGTAGATAAAGTGATTCATGAGGCATGTTTTCGTATTTAATTTGTCAAGGATTTATTTATAACTAGGGCGGGACAATGTCTGCCGGGTCCGCTTGTATCTGATAAATCGATACACTCGGGCACTTCTTGACAGATCATTGTGAAAACTGGCACTTTTACATGTTTCTTCATGCAGGTTTTACGCTATACAATTTACTATAACTCGCTAATAGATGATAGTAGGATATAGAGTTGTTATTAAGTTTCTTATTGTATTAGCTTTTGCTTGCGGCTTCGCTCGTGATAATGTAAGCTTGATTTAACCCACGGGAAGAATACATTTTTGTACATGTACCATACGTTTTTTTCTGTACGTCTGACGAAATATGCAAAATTTGATGTTGATCGGTTTAGTACTTAAGGTATGAAAGTGTAACAAACTCATCTTCGCTTTTGTAATATTAAGAAAGAGTCCAATACAGACGAGATCGCAGGTCGTAAGAAACTTTGAAAAAATTGACAGGATTAAAAAAAACGTCAGTGATAAATAGCTCTACATACATCACTGAATAATCCAGATTATATTTTATTTTTATTAATTATGTATTGTAATTAAGGCGAACGAAGTAGCAGGTGGTTACTAGTATAACATAAAGAAGAAACTCATTTAAAGGAAAGCAATAATAACGTTTACGTTAGTTAATGCTATAACTGTCAGACCTAACGCAATTCGCAACGTAACACACAAAGTTTCTTTCTAATGACGTCATCAAATTATTTCTTCGCTACCGATATTTATTACAGGTTATCCTAAATCTAGACTTTTCTGAAGGTAGTATTGTAGCAAATAGCAAGTAAGAAAGTTTTTTTTTTAAATAATTTTTCACTTTATGTATTGCTAGATACGTAGATTTGGCCAATCCCTCGGAAATAGTATTCTTTTCTGGATGAACCTTTTCTGTACCCCTTTTTTTATTAACGTGGGGAAATCCCTTATGGATACCCCATCCTCCCGGGGGGAAGAGTGGGTTATGTCCAACTCGCACAGACTAAAACCACACGGTATACCGACAGACCGTAATTGTTAGGGCGGCAAGGGATCGTACAATGCTAATCAACCTTGTAGAGCCGCTCCAACGGTCCGCCCGGTGGAAGGTTACCGCCGGGCTCCTACCTATAGAGAGGCAGACTGGGTACACACCAGCTACCTCCCCTCGTCCGCCGGAACTGTGCAGTGAGGAGATGGACCCCACGGCCAATCCCCTCAGGTCCGACTACGGTGGCGGGTGAAGTCGGGTAAAGCGCCGCCTCCTCCCGCCGGTCCTCCGTTGGCGGAGAGGGCCACTTAGAGGGTCCACCTTACGGGCTGCTAGCAGCGGAGGGTCAGGGAATAATTCTCCCACGACCCTTGCCACCACCTCCGGCCGGAGGGTCTACCGTCACTGGGGGCGCCCAGAACCGTAGCTTCTTCCGTACGATCCGGTACGGGCGCCCCCAAGGATCCCCCTCCAGCGTTTGGAGCAACTCCTCCCATGCCGGTTCTTTTACCCGGCTGATGACAGCCTGTAGGGACTTCCTACATTCACTATAGCTGCCATACAGCCGGGCCTCCGCCGCAGGTATGGCAGCTATAGTGATTTTCTGTACCCCTGACAATCTGTATACAAATGTTTATAATTGGTTTGTGAGAGAAAAAACTCACATTCGTATTTTTAATATTAGTTAGCACTAGCTGTGCACGCGGCTCTGCACACGTCTTTTCTGCACTATTATATTTTTCAATTCGTTTTTTGTATTTACTCATATTTTTTTAATCTGTTAATATACACATTTTGGTAAATTTTATTAGACAATTATTGTACCTTATTAATTGAAGAATCAAATAAACGCTCTTAATACAACATTTCAGAAAAATATATCTAAACGTATTTGAGGTAAGTCCAGATAGTCATTTTTTAACACCATATTCATGATGTATATCAACAATTTGAAAAAAAAATTGACATTCTGAACTATATATTTCTTAATATAGATTTATCTAAGTGGATCTAACATAAGTTTCAAATTTAAACCAAAAATACAAAAGTATATTTCAAAGTACTTGCACCTTTTGTAAAAGATTATACAGTTACTTCGATGTTTGTTTATATTTTAAATCAACAAAGATTCCCCTACCCAAATAAAAATATTAAAACAGTGTGAATTTTTTAGATTCATACAGCTCGAACCTCAAAAGTCGTTTAACGTACTTGACCCCACATTTAAAAACGGTTGTTCAATAAGTAAGGAAACGTTTTGGCAGGTACTTAAGGCGCTTCTTCTTTGGCCGAAAGGTCGGAAGCTGCGATTAGCCTGCGTTTGAAGTCTTTATAGCCAGTCATTTACAGAGTAATGTGCCGCTCAAATTCAAATTCTAAAGAGGGCCTGTCCCAAATAAGTATGTCTTTGCTGCGAGTATTACGCTCCTACCTAAATATGGAAGCCATTTGAATGGTCTTTATTAAATTGTTTCTATTGCTTTGATCATCAATTCGTTAGATATTATTTTTTTAATTAAGTAGATATTTATTTTAGCAGTGTTTGTTCTGTGAAAATGTTTGCAGTAGTCCACATTTATAAGATCTATTTTGCATTCTTTTTAATGTTATTACTTCTAAGAGGCTGAAAATGATTAAAAATTGTGCATGCATAAGGTTTTAAGTAAGCTATGTGTAAAAATCTCAATTTAGACGCTGTATAAAAGTTAACAAAAATGCAATAACGTCTTCATAAAATTGCCGTTGCATGCGAGTTCCGTTGCTTTCATGTTATTTGACAGGTACTTATAAAGTCTTCCTTAAAAGTATAAAAAACTTGTTTCTATGTGTAAGATAAAGCAGTCCTCAAGAGCAAATAAAAGTTTTTACTCAAATTACTTTTTATTTACATGCATATACATTCATATTTAAAACTCCCTAGCCGTTAAATAGAATGTTTATTGTAAGTCAAGCCAAATAGTTAACAATTTTATTTGGAAATCCAAAATCTCTGAAGTCTTTATTAAATTAAATTAGCATATTTAAAATGTCATAAAAAAGCGGTCGTCATTTTAGCCAAAATTTTGTTAGTCTTTTTAATTTCTTTGGCCTTTATAATAGTCAGTTGTCTATCACATTTGTGAAAAAAAATGTACAAACAGAATTACACATTTATTAATTAAGAAGATAGTAATGTCTAGCCATATATTTGGTTTTTTTTTTAATTGTAGCACGGCAAAATGATTACTCTATGCCTGATTGTAAGCACAGTACAATCTAAAAACAATGGCGACTACCGAGTGACACGCTATCCATCGCCGGTCGCCACTATCATCGGTCGCCGGCCTGTAAAAAGTTGGATATGCACAGGCTGATCCCGAAACGCGACCCGCAGAAGCGAATCACTATGACGGGCTTTTTCGCCATATACATGGTGGTTGCGACCCAGTCAAGCTGTAAAACCCTACCACCCCGCTTTCGTCATTGCCTCGTTCGTTATTCAGCAGGGTGCACCACGTGCAGGTAAGATTGGCTTGGGTGCCTCAAGTCTTATGACGTTATTCGATACCCCTTACACCCCATGGTCTGACTAAAATAAAATAAAGTACGTCCTCATATGGGCTCTTGCCTACCAGCTTTCTCTTTTGACTCCGTGCTAAGGCGAGCTGTACGCATTGTTGACATGAATTGACATGCGGTATAGAGTAATTAGAATTTCGCAGAGACATTAGATCTCTGTGTGTTCTCTACCGCATGTATAACGGAAAGTGTCCTGAAAAAGTTTTTGATATTGTGCCCTTATCGCCGTTCCAAACTTGCACCACCTGCCGCTAGCTCAGCCACATACCCTAAAACCCAGTAAAATGGCAACAACCGTAAGGTTCTCTATAAGCTTTATTATAGACACTTTAGCGTAGTGGAATGAGTTTCACTTACCTGGTACAGTGTTCCCCCAGGATTATGATACGGGAATCTTCAAAAAGGGATCGAAACACGATCTCCAATCAACAGGTCGGCGACATAACAGTGATGCCCCTGGAGTTGCAGTTGTCCATAAGCGACGGCAACCATTTAACATCAGATGGGCCGCCTGCCTGTTTGCTGCCCTTTGGCATACAAAAAGTATATTGAAATGTACATAATACCTAAGCTATGAGCGTCAAGTTGCAAGTATTTTATGTTATAGAATAACAGACTGAAAGGAAAAAACTGATATTAATCATGTATTACCATTTACCTTACATTTTCGTTTAATTACAGTTATATAAGCCGTGATACTTTTTTAAATAAAACAAATTTAATTAAGTGATTAATCTCGCACATGTTAGTGTCAAAGGTTTCAAAATATTTTCATGTATAATAAACGTATTTAGTGAAATAAATTTATTCATAGAGGAAAAGGTCGTGTATTTGAATGAATTTTAATAGACGATGATGAGGTTGGGCGAGTGAAGAAGTAATTACGTCGCTCCACAAACAAGCTATACGGATAATGTTGCCATATGCTACTGAATCCACAGGTTTAAAGATACTAATGTGAAGTAAATATAATGTAATGTAAAATGAAATGTTTAGACATAAGTATTAAATCATTTCTTAGCTTAATACCAAAAAAACACAATTGTATTAATAATTGTAATAATAAACAAAATTGAAAATTATTTTGTTGTCAGTTTCTTTTGCACGAACACGGTATCAAGCATGTGTGTAGTTCCTAAGAATTGTTACTGTATTTTAAAAGATATGTTAACTTTAAGTTTATTCGTGTAATATTATCGATCTAATAATAAATTGTAATTATAAATAATGATAAATTAAACACTGAATGAATAAACACTGAATTGTAAAAGGTGTATTTTCTCAAACTTGCAAGGAAAAGAACGCTTGAAAATTGTGAAATATTTTTTTGTAATTTTGTTTAGTTGTTGAAAAATTGAAAATAATATATAACTCAATTGTAATAACTGAAGTATGATTATTATAATCATAATTTATGAAATTTTAAAAAATACTATTATTCACAAGAGTTATCTAAAATCGAACAGCCGCTAAAAATACTTAGAAAATGTATTTCACATAATAAAAAATGCCGAGATTTGTTTTGAAATATAACTAGAGTAATAGGTAACTGAAACGTGTTTTATATTTCGTTAAATAATTTTTATGTGTAAAAATTATTAAAATACATTAAATAAATTATGTATAACGTTTCAGTTAACTGTTATTTTAATTTCAAAATTCCCAATTATTCTATTTTTTTAAACGTAATCGGGTAACTTTATTCAAAGAGCCTACCACGTCCCATCAAGCTGTTTGTTTTTTCTAATATATCATTTTGTTTTGATACGTTAATCTGTTTATTTAGGAAAATGGCATTAAGACTTTTCCTTATGTATGTTATTACGATTTCGAGAATGTGACAAAATATCTTACTTATGTCTAAAAATGTCTAAATAATCTGACTATATAACTATCCAGGATCTATTCTGTAACGTGTAAGTAACAATTACTAGTTTTAATTCAACTATACTCTGAAGGACTTCAATATAACAACTTAATCAGGCTTATTTTGGAACCCCCGCAGTACTGTGATGGATATGTTTAGTACGTCATGCTCTAGTAACTTGCAGCTAATCAGAAATACGAGTCGTATCTCTGATAATACGAGAACATATAATTCAGCATTCAATCTTGGGTAGTCTTTGTATAGTTCAAATAAAAACAAGTATTATTAAAATCGTTTTATTTCTTTGCCCTTATGTTATTTCAAACATTTTATTGAAAATACTTCATACGCGATTACATATGTATGACCTAATCGCGTAAAATTGAAAAGAATTATCGTCGGCACATCGCTTTCTTATCTAAAAAAAAAAAGTGTGTGTGCGATTCACACACGATAGAAGTGAAACTAAAATCGACAAAAGAATGAGATGAATATATATAACAAAGTTAGGATAATTACAAAGTTTATTTGTTTGAAAATGAATTTATTTATTTAGCACAACAAGATATAATAATAGTCGCAAACACTAATAATAACACACCACACTGAGTTCTTACTAAAAAGCTGTAATACGCAGCCGCATACAGTGTACAGTAGTATAAGCTCACGTACTTTTCACAAATACGAACACACGTTAAATGCTGAAATATAAGCAAGTATTAAAGAGTATGCAATATACATACACATCGACATTTGCTCTCTCGCTCTGGTTCACAAATTTTTGTATTTGTGTCTCTTACCTGTCGTTTTTTCCATTGCATACAGTTTGAAATCACAACGATTGTAAAGAAGTTTCACTTCAATAATTAGGTTAACATTCACAATCCTCACATGAATATAAGTTGATATTTTATATATTTTGTACTGATAATTTCTACTATTATAAACTTTATTTTTAATGTATCATACCGTGAAATATGAGGATCAAGAAAAGCGGAATAATTATTGATTTTATTTAGTTGTTTATCCGTTGTAACATTTTATAATGTCTACTACTAATAAATTCTATAATGTTATTGAAGTACTTATAAGCAACGAATAAATACAAATAAATTCGTGTAGAATAACATTTCTAATGATAAGTATATTCAAGTAAATTTCATTGTTTTTGTACGAATAAATGTAACAGCGTACACTATTAAGATACCATCACAAATTAAACGTTTGTATTTTAACAGATACATACAAAAGCGAGTTAATAAAACATGTTACTACCCTAGCTAGCTTGTTCTACTAGATTGTAGAAATACAAATATACATACAATTACAATGAGAAACCTAAACATTCTCACAAAGAAAGTATAAACGTAAGAGATGAGTATTTAAGCAGAATAATAATACAAATTTTCATGATGCTATAGAGCTTAACAAATCATTAAATGCCATGTAAAGTTGCCAGTATCAATAAATTTGAGCGCACACCTGGGATCACACGTCTCGTTACAATATTTTAATATTGGGCTCTGACAATACTCACACCAACACAATCGGACTACGACCTTCCACTCTCGGACTCTGTATTTGATATTTTTATGGCTCCCCCTCCCATATTATCATGAGTTATTGCAGACCAATTTAAATATGAACGGAGGTCCGACACTTTCATTTCTTCAATATAGCTAAATGATTGTACAAATGTGGATAACATTTAACAGAAATCTAAATTTAGACAGGATATCTAATTACAAATCAAAGTAATTAAACTTTAATCTCCTTTGGAAATTATCATTTTAAAGCGGTTGTGTCTAGTACAATATTCTACATACTTGCTAAAACTGTCGAACATTAAATAATATAAATTTAGGTAATAATACGTTTATAAACTATGTACAATATATTTATTAAAGTAAGATTTTAAGGAAATATTTAAAATACTGTAGGTTATTTATTCTCGTTGCTGATGAAATACTATACAAATTTGCGAAACTTTAATTCATTGGATTAAAATAATACATTATGTATATATGTTTTCGGTTACAGCGACTGCTTCAACTCCAGCGCTCGTGTGTTTTCATATGACTAGTATATCCAATTTTCTTACAGAAGGTAGAAGACATCGTGAGAACACCATTCTCGTAGGTATAATTGATTGCCGATGGTGGTTTTCAATTCACCACGTCTAATATCAAGTGCAGCACGTCGATGTTCTTCGTAGATCTAGGCTCTAGTTGCCACATGAGCTCTCCATTCTCGACGTTTAGCTGCTAGATCCTCCTACTATGAATGGTCTATGTTACACTTTTGACATGTGACGTCACATGATAATAATATATTACCGATTCCATAGCGTAGGAAGTGTTCAGAGCATAGAAATACTAAAAAAGAAAAGATTCACATGATTTAATTTGATAAGACAATATAAATTTGGTCTTATCTTATTAAACCTTACATAGATGTTCATATGTACACACACAAAAACAGGGTTGAAACAGATACTTTATCATTGTTATATGTTACAGGTATACTTTTAACTCACAGTTACTTTGGGTAGCTCCAAATTTATATGAGTTAACTGTTGTTTGTAATTTAGAAGAAAACTATGATCTGAGTTTTGATTTGAACTAAATTTCTGTAGTTTATTGGATGAAGATTTTAAGTATTACACTTCACATTATACATACATTTGTTGTTTAATATTATACATTTTACAAGGCGGTAGAGCCCTGCTGAGGCTATTACTGGTTTGAGCATGAATGGATCGGCTCGTCCTGGGTACTACCACCCTCTCGCAGAAAACCGACGTGAAGTGACAGTGCTTGCTTTGTTGCGTTTCGTTCGGTCAGTGAGAGCGCCGGATGACCCACCTACCCTCACCCTTTCCCCACTTCGCTCCCCCTCCCCCTTCCCCTCTCCCCTTCCCCACACAGGGTGGCAACGCACTTGTGACTCCCCTGGTGTTGCAAGTGTCTATGGACGGTAGTGATCACTTAACATCAGGTGACCCAACTGTTCGTTTGGCTCTTATGATACAAAAAAAAAGAGAATAACAAAAGTGCTGCAATTTTATGACAAAATATTTTTTTGTCACTTAGGAAACCTTGAAAGCGAAAGACATCACGCTTTCATTTTCACTTTGTTATTCACTTATCAGTTAACAAAACAACTCACAATAGTATTATAACACGCATTCATAATGTCACGTAATATTATATTTTGAAAGAGACAAAAACGTGTAGAATAAATAAGACATAAGACTTGCACTTGACAGAAGAATGACTCACTGAAATTTAGTAATCGTAAGGTAATCGAGAGACGAAAATACAAGTTTCATTATGACACCGAACTGCAAAATATTATGGTATAAAATTTTGATAAGTACATAATATACCGATATGGTAACAGAAAACGTGGTACTGTTGTAAATATGCTCATTGTATGTGATGATGAATATGTAATCAGCAACACAGGCACTTTTATACGTGTGTGCAACCAGGACACTATTATAGGCAAAATGACTGCACAATACCTGATGAGAAGTACGGTACAGTTTAAAAACAATGACTACCAACTACATGTCAAATTGCATTTACTGTCAAAAGGCAATGCCTCTTCTGTGTTCATTGAACAAGAATCAGTTTTAATAAAAACATTTTTTTAAATCCGATCAACTTTCTGATAACATAGCATTCATACTTATATTATCAGTCCCTAAACTGAATAAAGTACTATTCATTTAATTTTGTATTATTTACAAAAGAGTAATAATTAAAAATAAACAATGCAATATTTTATCCGCAACATTGGCTGTGAAAATCCAATCACTCAGAACGAACGTGCAATATTGTAATCAGAATAGATACGTTATAGTAATGTTGTTTGCCACACCTGACACGTGATCTATTTTTGCTTAACGGTGAAAGCATTCGTTTTTGGTTTACATTTAACTTTATATATACCCTATAAAATACACGTGTATTTTTTATAAAATACTAGCAGGCCCGACGGACGGTGTCCTGCTCTGATAATAATAAAAAACCTTAACAAATTATACACCAAATCTTTCTCATGAATCCCTGTATCTAGTCGTGAAAACCGCATGAAAATCCGTTCAATTGTTTTTGAGTTTGTCGCGAACAGACAGACAAACAAACGGACGTAACAGAGGACTTTGTTTTATAATATGTAGTGATTTAAATTAGTTTTGTATGGGCCCCTTAATTTATTTATATGTATAGCAATAGATAGATATTTTAAGTTTTATGTTTACGACTTGGGCGCGAAATAATAAGTAATGTTTACTTGTATTTCAGCCGGGAAATTTTGAGGCCTAGCTGAAAACCAGCGCTGTTTTCAAAGGCGGCAATACGCTGACGCTAGGTCTCCTTGTCATAGTTTTTACTTTTTTACGGTTAAGGTTTTTTTGTACACTTATACTATGGCAATAAATATATTTCTTTCTTTCTTTCTATAAATAAATAAAAGTTATAAAAATATCTTCCAATTTACTTTCTCTATACTAATGCATAATACATTATAAAGAAGCCTTTCTATATGTAATTAAAGATTTAAACTTCTCTTAATTCCATAGCTTAATGTCTTGTGGTATTTTGCTGTAGAGGACAAGCGGCTGAGGTAGATTTCATATTTCTAGTACAAAAACGAACAGTTCAAGCAAATTCACAATAAGGGACCTTGCGAATCATTACACGCCCAAGTTTCAGGAATGCAGTATCTTAATTATGTCCTACCAATACATTATTGATAATTTAATTTATCTCCGCAAAATTTTAGAAAAGCTGGATGTAATAAAAGACCGGTGTAATTCAAATACCTGCTAGAGCAAATCTACTAGTTTAAGGCTCAGTAAGACTAGTAACGGTTTTTTTTAGGTAATAGTGTTAGCTTTTACAACAAAGTCTCAAAGCACATCAAAATTCGCTGAAAAGTTTAAGCATCATATCAAGCGGATTTTCATGTCAAAAGGCTAGGTTGGGTCTACATGTGAACGATGGTGATATCTGAAAATAACACCCCTCTCTGTGCATCCGCTAAAACGATTGTAAGTATAATGTATTTTTATGAAAATATGTACGATAAGTAAATAAACCAGATGGAGTTTGTTGCCCGTTCTTCGCGATAACTGGGTTGTTTTCTAAAGCGGTGGTAGTTTTGACGTTCATAAGCGCCTTCTTAGAGCCTAAAGTAAATAAAATATTTTAGATTTTGATTTTTGAAAGGGATTTTTATATATAACAGTATGAGATGACGAATCCCGCATATGATCTTATGTAGTCTGATTGCTCAACACATGCAGTTAAATAACATGGACTGTAGTTAGATCTATATACTTTTATTATAAGGTTTAATACAATATAAATACTCTGTAGCTATGGGATACCGATTGGCCGAAAAAGTCAATGAAATCTCGGACTGGCTTCAATAAATCTTACGATGGACATATTTTTCATCGTCTTTTCCTAATCGTCTCATTTTATATTTACCATAGTTATTATAATTGATTTTACGTTAACCGAGTTACAGTTAAAGTATAATAAATACAAACAATTTTTTTTAAATGTACCAACTCCTACGTGTAGCTATATAATTGATTGAAATATTTGTCGCTAAAGTTTTCATATATAAAGGTCATGATTTTTCCTATGTCCTTTGGGGCAACAAGTTGATGAAATATTTGTTCAATCGCGTGTATAACGTAGTTTCATTTATTTCACTTCACCCCACTCACTCGGCTGAAATAACAACAGTACGCAGGACGTGAATCAGCAATAAATTTCGCTGGTGTTACAAAGCTGTCAATATCATTTATAAGCTACAATATTGAATCGCATTTTTGTATGCTTTTTTTCACTATCTACAATGGACATTAGTGTATGCAGTCGAGTATAAATGTATTAAACACCTACATAAAATGATCAATATTATAGTATACTAGCTGACCCGCGCAACTTCGTCTGCGTGAAATCATGTAAAACAACCATGTAAAACGGCTAGGCGAGGCCCTCGAATCCTTACCAGAAATCTCGATCGAACTGAACTTTTATTTATATATATATATATATATATATATTCCAAAGAAAATATTCAGATATAATAGGCCCTAATTTTTCACTTCAATTTATTCACATTTACCACCTTTTTTTTACGTGGGCAAATCCTTTTTGGATATACTACTCCCTCGGAGGATGTCATCGTGCCTCCGCGCGCCCCAGCGGTTGGCCCAGCAGTGAAAGCGCCGCCGCCGAGCCCCTTCTTGTTATGAGACAGCCAGGTACACATCGGCCGTCTCCTCCGTCCGCCGGACCTGTGCAATAGGAAGATGGGCCCCCGACCCATCCTCCCTAGGTCCGGTTACGGTGGGAGGAGGCAGAGGTAAAACTGCCGCCTCCTCCTGCCTGTCCTCCGTTGGCGGAGACGGCCACTTTGAAGGTCCTCCTCCCGGACCCTCGCCACCACCTCCTTCTGCAAGACGACTTCCTCGTAGAAGGAGGCCATTGCGTTCCACGCATCCTCGCTGCGGAGCATGGCCACAACCACGCTCGGCAGCGAGAGCTCCTGTCCTACCGCCGCAGCTAGAGTGCGACGTTGCTCCTCCCACGCGGCACACTCAGAAAGTGTGTGCTGCGCAGTGTCCGGGGCAACGCCGCACTGATGGCACACGGCGGTCGGCTCCCTGCGAGCCATCCGGTGCAGGTACCAACCGAAGCACCCGTGCCCGGTCAGCACCTGCACCAGACGAAACGTCAGAGAGCCCCACTTCCTCTGATTCCACTCCGGCAGTACCGGGCGGACGGCGTCAATCGTGTATCGACCGTAACGCGCGTCCGCCACGTCCTGCCTCCAACCCTCCATCTTATCCTCCTTGTCTCTCTTCCTTCGCTCCTCTATTTTCCCAGGAGCTAGAGGCTTCCTCATCAGTTTCTTAACCACAGTATAGTTATATACGGCTCCTATCCTATCCTATATATACTCCTCCCACAGTAACCGGACCTAGGGAGGATGGGTCGGAGGGGCCATCTTCCCATTGCACAGATCCGGCAGACGGAGAAGACGGCCGGTGTGTACCCGGCTGTCTCCTAACAAGACGGGGCCCGGCGGCGGCGCTTTCGCTGCTGGGCCAACCGATGGGGCGGCACGATTAAATCTATAGACATCTCGTGTCGCCCCAACTATAGCGGCAGACGTACACCGTGGGGTTTTAGTCCGTGCAAGTCGAACATAACCCACTCTCTCCCCCGACAGGGTGGTGTATCCATAAGGGATTTCCCCACGTAACAAAAAAGGTCAGACAGGTCGCGAAATGCATATATCAGGGAACAGCCCAAGCCGAGGTATGCCGTGCACCCTTGAACTAGTTATCAAATAAAATCGTCTGAGTGCCTTAAGCGCTCGCCTTAGTAGTCCGGCGAAGCTGTTAAGGCCTTGCTAGGTTAATAGCGTAGTAAGTTCGAGAAAAAGAAAAAGATATTGACGAAGTTCTAAATCTCTATAAATGAGCTTGGGATTTCGTTGAAAGAAGAAACTGTGATAAGACATCACCATATGAGATTTCCTTTAGTCTGCGTGACTAATTATATCAAAAACATTGTCACTTTGCACCTACCTGTTTGTTCCAACAGCTACACTTTAGAGCCAGTACTCTCTGAGACTCTGAGCTCTAACGTGTTACCACATTAGGGCACATCATCATTTAACACTAAGTGATTCTTCTGGTCAATCACTAAAAACTGTACACAATTTTAAAAAATGTGGATTACACATTTGCAACGAGAATTGTTTTTTTTTAAATTTTGAATGGGTCGGCTTGTCCGGGGTAGTACCACCCTCTCACAGAACACCGACGTGAAGTAACTATGCTTGCATTGTTGCGTTTCGTTCGATCAGTGAGAGCGCCGGAGACCCACCTTCTTTTCCTCCTTTCCTTCCCCTTTCTCCTTTTCCTACCCCTCCCCCATACACGGGCTGGCAACGCACTTACAACTCCCCTGGTGTTGCTAGTGTCTATGGACGGTGGTGATCACTTAACATCAGGTGACCCACCTGTTCGTTTGCCGCCTTTTGACATAAAAAAAGAGAATAACTTAAAAGCACACTAGTTCACGTTACCATTTTTTTTAAACCAATTATTTTCAAGAGACTTTATAATTGTTAATGCTTTAAAAAAATCGTAGGTTTTCCACAAAATTTGTCAGAAAATATAAAACTCAGAGTATAACGTAATGCATAAACATCACACCTCTACTACGCTCCGGAATACTACGCAGCATGAGTGCTCTTCATATCTTAAGCATCACTCAAGCGCACAGCCTGCCCGTACAATCTGCTCCCCGTCAGTAACTGACCTAATGGATTAGTGAGAACAAGTTTTAAACTTAAGCATAAAAAATATTTTGTTTATACTACCATATCTCACAGGCTACCTAGAAATGGATGTTGCTCATATATCTAAGATTCGAACTATAGTATTCTTTGATCAATCACTATTAAAATTGGCTAAAGAAAATAACTTTCGGAGGTTTCTACGCTATCTATTTTAAAATAACTCGCCGCTTGGAGACAATAAATTATAATCTATTGTTATTAAGTTTTATATTGTAATTTGACATATACGTAATCGCGGACGGTTCGTAGTTATATGTACAAGTCATAATTTATTAATCAACTAACTGACCCGTGCAACTTCGTCTGCATCAAGTCGATTGTCACCAGTTTCAATTGTATTTTTAAAAGCGAAAAATTTTAATAAACCTAAAACCCGATTACAGCCACACCTACCGTTTCCCATTGTAAATCAAAACTATCAAGGGACTCTCTCAAACATATACCCAGATGGTATGTGAGATTTATTTTTTAAATAAGCCTAGTACCCGTTCGTAACATCATCTACCGGGTTCAATTAAAATAAAAACTAACCCACGTATATTGGCGGTAATGTAAAAAAAGCTTAAGAGGTCTATGGACCTCCAGTTGGAACGAAGTTCCTTTCACTTTTTTGTAGGTGTTTACTATGCAGTCAGTATAGTTAGTTTACATTATAAAATATCAAGTTGATAGACTTAAATTGTAATTTAAACGATAAAATATATTCATGAAATAAATAATCATAAATTAAACACTGAATGACATCATACCTATTTTCAACTTGTATTAAAACTTTTTCACACTCCATTGTATTAAAGAAAAATATAAATATTAAAAAGATATGAGTAAGATGCGTCAACTATCACCTCCCCTCCCCTCTCCTCTCTCCTCTCCCTCCCCTAACCCTTCCCCCCAAAGGGTGGCAACACACTTGTGACACCTCTGGTGTTGTTAATGTCCATTGACGGTGGTGATCACTTAACATCAGGTGACCCACCTGTTAGTTTGCCACCAATGACATAAAAAAAATGGCATCACTATAATATAAATAAATTTATGAATATGTATTTTAATAGTTTATCACTAACATCACACTAACTAATAGTTACAATAAACCTGGATTTTTGGTGAAAGAAAACATACTGTTAGCACATAGCATGATCTTGATAATATGTTTCATTTTTTCTGGTAGAACTACACTTAGGAACCAATACCTTCTGTATTACTGATTTACACAATCGGACTTTTGCTGATTTTTGTTCGGTATTTATGAATACATGTAAATGAGTGTTGGTAAGTTAATCGTTGTATAAACTTGAACACCGATTGACCGATCAACACAAAAGTTGCCAGTCTACGGTCTTTTGACGGAGAAGATTTTATTTTATCATGAGTCACTACTAGGTGGTACTAGGCTATATGCCATTACATAGTATAAAACAAAGTCCCCTACCGCGTCTGTCAGTCTGTTCGCGATAAACTCAAAAACTACTGAACGAATTTTTATGCGGTCACCATTGGATAAAATTATGCATGAGGAACGTTTTGGTATATAATTTTTCCAGGTTTTTTTTTATAATCAGGGCGGGACAACGTCTGCCGGGCCCCCGCTAGTTCTTGTATAAATTAATTTAATATGGACGAATTCACGAATACTATCGTATAAAATATAAGTAAATACATTGCTATTACTATTATAAAACTGTTATAAATCTAAATTAAATATATTTCACCAAGACTTACTATTGCAAAGATGTTAAACTAAATAATGTGAGTAAGAAATACAGCATGCGGTGCAGACTGCGGCCTGCAACGACTCTCCAGCTCTCGAGAGCACTCCACACTTCGCCTGCTCTGCACTCATGCGCTTTTCAAGTACGCACTGTTTATGCTCTAGTTCAGTTCAGAAACTTGCGCTTATCCGCAGATACGGTTCGCTTCAATTTGAATATCAATATTGTATTTTAAGATCGCCCTTATTCTTCGATTTCAAAACAAAAAACTATCTTCTATACGGCGTTTTAAAATGCTACAGGAAATAAGTCTACAAATGCTGGCTTAGCCAGAGTGAGTGGTGGTAATAAATTTCATGCATATACAATGCATTCGTGGAAATATTTACCTATCGACTTTATAATTTATAGTGTCTGTATTGTATATTGACAGCAGTACTTAGGTACGTAGATGAAATCAACATAAATTATCACACCTTTAACAATGGAATAAGTGAAATCAAATAGATATTACCCATATTAAACCAACTTCTGATTTAATAGATTTTTTATAGGTACAGCATGCGAAATGCCTATCGTTAAGGCACATACCCCGATCATTATAACTAGGAATAGTCGTCTGTTAAAGATTCTTCGATAAGTATGTAATAAACGAATGCATCATTGTTTCTGCTCTTCAGGTCTTGTAACGTAGTGGTAATAAGCCATACTACTGAACCAATAGGTCGTGGGATTTGATAACGTAAAAAGTGCTATATGCTATATATCGTCACATTTTCCTTGACTTTGTCGAAAGTGTGTATGATGTGTCAAAACCAAACATTATTGAAAAATGTTTAAGAGCTCAACAATATAATATTGACATTTCATATTGAACCTTTGCAGCACGGCTAAGAATATATAACACCTTTGAATATAGAATGGACTAGCTGTACCTGTGACTCTGTCCGCGTGGAACATAATGTAAAAATAAATAGTGACTAATAAAATCATCTGAATATATTAAGTCCATTCACTTATCTATTTGTCTCTCGTACTTAAGTTGTGTCGTCATTAAAATTACAATAGTTTTTGATACAATGAGCGGATATTAATAAAACCAAGACGAAATATTTCTCGATGATATGCTTTATAATTTTCTTGGTGAGGTTTTATCGTGAACGCAGTACTTTAGCTGTGATGCGTGTTAAAATAAATACACAAACAGTCAGATATACATTTCTAAAAATGTTTGAAATGTATTTTATTACTTATTCCAAGACACGTGCAACAATTTTTTTCACAAAAATCTAAAAAGTACGTTAGATTTACATTCTTATTATATGTATAGATGATTTGTTTCCACGAAATATAAGTTTTTTTATTATTATTATATGTATAGAAGATAACCTGTTAATAAGACGTTCTGTTATAAGTGGTAGAGCTACGCTGAAGCTATTAAATGGTTTCAGCATGAATGGGCCGGCTCGCCCGGGGTACTTCACCATTTCACAGAACACCGACGTGAAGTAACAGTGCTTACATGTTGCGTTTCGTTCGGTCGGTGAGAGCGCCGGAGGCCCACCTCCCCTTACTCTCCCTCTCCCCCAAGACAGGTTGGCAACGCACTTGCGACTCCCCTGGTGTTGCATGTGTCTATGGACGCTGGTGATCACTTAACATCAGGTGACCCAACTGTCCGTTTGCCTCCTATGATATAAAAAAAAAGATAACCAAAGTATGACACTGAAGTCTAAAATACAATCTTATACTACTTCCACATAATTGTATCACATGTGAAGTCATATAATGTACAAAAGCCTACATCGAATTATATTCGAAAATTCGTTCTAGAAATATATAACTAAAACCAAATATTTCATGGAAAGAACCTTACAAAACAAATAAATAAAATAGACAAATAAAACATCTAGCAGTACAAATATGTCAAAGTAATAAAATTGGTATCCCGGCTCGTGTGCAATTAAATTACTATTGTCCCCACTAATGTCCCACATTATTATTCTGGAGCCCAACACCGGGAATGGAATATATAAATTGAAATAATTAATGGACGTATACAAATTCTGTATGCCAAGTAATTGTAGCAATTGGACTATGATTTTTTTCTTGATAATTTTTTTTTCTAAGCGTTTTCCATATTAGTGATCTTTTAATTGTAGAAACTTCGAATAAGTGTTAGCTTTCGAGAGCTTCTACGAATTATCAATTATATTATTTAACTTTTATCCATACTACTATTATAAAGCTGGAGGCTTTGTTTGTTTATTTGTTTGGTTGAACGCGTTAATCTTAAGAACTACTGATTCGATTTGAAATATTCTTTCAGTGTTAGATAGTTCATTTATCGAGGGAGGCTATAGGGTGTATATTATAACCCTACGACCACTAGGAGCGGAGCATCAATTAAGAATGTTTCAAATTCAGGTTCGTTTACCTTTTGAGAGCTTCCGCTGCGTGTCAGCGTTAGCCCAAAGTAACTATTCCACGCGAACGAAGTCGCGGGTAGAAACTAGTTATTAAAATAATGTAAGCAGCAAACTAAGTCTAAAATCTTATCTTCTTTCCCAATTCATTCGCATTTTCATCTAATGATTGACACTAGTTAATTTATTCAGTGTAATGAATATGTCGAAAACAATACTGAACTGTGTGTGTTGTAACAGTAATTGGCTGGGAGTGGACGGATCGATCGCTTGATGTGATACAAATACCTCGTTCCGCGACGCACTTATCCCCCGTAGGTAATCCCCTATCGACCTAATTGTTCCTCGTAATAACAATTATACTGAAACAATTATTGTTTCTTGTCCATTTATTACAATGGTCGATTTAACCTTAAGGTGACTACAGATTACAGATACATATATCAAAAATGAGCTAATTATTTTAACCCAATTATGATTTTTTGTTCAGCACTAAAACTATATTTAAAGATCCTTTTCCGAGAATTATTATAAAGATTTTTAACTTTTCCACAAGAGCCTTTAGGTTATTAACCTAATTCGGAAATTACGATAATGGATTTATAATATCAAAATCAAGTACGAAATAAGTACGAAAATATGAACAAAAATTACTATATAATAAATCAGATAATAAAATTTTAAAATAATTTAATATTTACATCATATTATTTAACATTAATATACAATAATGTCTGAAAAAAAAGCAATTATTATTATATATTTGTTTTACAATTAATTATGTATAATCATAATTATGGAAAAAAACTTTTATAATTTTTTATATGAGCAGGGGTAACTGTATATATAAAATTCCACTGCAGGTAAAAATTGAACGCATGTCTAAAATAATATGGAAACGCATAGCGTCGGACGCCTACAAATGGTTCTGTTGTCGCATTCGCATGTAGCCGGAAGCAATCTCGGAGAATACCACTTGACCGGGAACACGAAACAAGACACAAAGCATATAGCATGTAGGCCGACAGCAAAATCTATAGAGAATTTTCGATCAAGTAACAACAAATGTATTGCGTGTAATGACTATAAAAAAATCTGATTTGTTGAAAAAACCTGAAGAACAACAATCCATACACTTTGTCCTAGTTAGACCTTATGTAGCTCTATCTTATGTAGAGCTAAAGAGATGTAACAAAAAAATCTTCGAAAAATTTTTGATGCCATAATGGCTCAATTGATAATGTGTTTGGACACCTCGTTGATCGACATAGGTTCAAATCCTTGCGAATAAGTAGGAACTTTTAGGTGAATGAAAATAACGTGATGAAGCCATAACATGGTGGTAGTGTTAGCATTCTCCGTACTACTATTGACTACAGCGGGGGTGTTACTAATGACCTGACACGCCATTGGTCGAAAGTTATCAGCCGGTCGTAACTTGACTGAATGTATAAAAGGCAAGTCTTTCGAGTCATGTAGTCCGGTGAAGCTGTAAAGACCTTGCCAGGTCAATAGCATAGTCAGTCCAAGAAAAAAAAATGTCATTGGGAACATTCTTGCTCGGTCGTCTCTCTGGAAGGTTGTATTGCGTGACTGTTGTTGTATAACTAGAATTTACATTGTTATTTGTATTTTTCTGAGTTTTTATGATTTATTGTGTTCCTTGCGTTACTTAATTGATGTGAGTCATCGTGTTGAGACATATAATTATGTTATTTTTTACTTAAATCCATTTCTGGTATTCTAATTTGATTGGATTAGATTTTTATTGGATTTATTTTTAAATTCGATTTACTTTTTGGTTTCTAATAGTAGGATTATACTATATTATACTAACTCCGTCTAGCTAGCTGTCGCTCTCAAGTTGAAAATCTGTCGCTAAGCACCTCTTGGTGTATTCCGGCAGATGCACTTGTAAGCCAGTCCTAACACCATATGAAATTATCACCTAACGTTAAAATGTATTACGTATAAAAAGAAAACTAAAATACTAAACACTGATAACTGCTCTAATAACGTCAAACGTAAACTAATAAAATGTTTATTATAATAACAGCTGTGATTCTAAACTCCCTCAGGTAAGCGTCAAAGGCGTATATTTCTTTCGATTGGTTTGCTCTACATGTGTACGTTTCCGTACAATTTGATCAATACCTCGAATTGGATTGTTCTGTGGGAGCGAGCAGAGGCGCGACGGCCGCGGGCACTTCAGCCGTAAACATAGCATGGCGCTCCACTGAAATGTTGTCTCAAAGGACCGTATTGTATTGAAAAACTTTCTGTTACCCCTCTAAAAACCATTTTATAGAATAGATTCTAATAAAAATGTCGATAATCTGATTTATTGTAACGATTTACACAAATTCCTAATTGTTTTAAGTTATAATAATAATATATTTTTAATGTGCCAATGTAATGTGTACATAATTTACAGTACGGTATACTTGTTACAAACCGTATCGCAGATATCTCAAGTTCCTATAATGAGTACTATAACAACAGTGACTTAAACACATTAAATAAATCAAAAGGTTCTTATTGATATATTTAGGCACTTAGCATACGTAACTGCGGATAATTTATTAATATCATAAAGGTCGGGAATCTTAAGACCAAAATAAAAAAATTCGCTATTCAATTTATGACCTGAGAAGGTACTTGTTAACGTCAAAACTAACACCGGTTCGGAAAACAACACAGTCATCGAGAAGAACCGGCAAGAATCTCGATCTGGTTTATCTTTTCATTATACATAACATAATTTTTAATCATTACAACATAGACATATACAGTTAGTTACACACAGTTACAACATAGACATATACAGTTATACAGTAAGTTTTGGACTTAGTGAGCCTGAAGCGTGTAGTGACCAATTTGTTATTCTTTCTAGTATTTAGATTATGTCGGGATTTACCATATCCTGATTATCTAAGTTTTTGCCGACATACATTAAAGTATCTAGAATATAGTATGAGGGCAGAGTTAAAATACCGAAAAATATAATTCTTGATGCATATAAATGTATGATTTTTAATATTTCAATATTTTTATATATGTAAAATAGAGATTAACTATATAGCTACTATCCAACAAGAGTACGTATTATTTATATAGTTTTCAAAACCACAAAACGTTTTATGTCCTTTAAAACACATATAAACGAAACCACAGAGAGAAAATCATCAGTATAAACGAAATTTTAACCGTATTCTGTAACTGTATACTAGATAGTCTGGATAAACTAAAATCGGTCACGAAAATTAAAGTAAACAATAATATTCGAGTTCAAAGAATATATTATATTAACTCATAAATATTTACTGTCTAATATCATATACTAACTCACAGAATAATACAAATTTACAATAAAAACATTCAATAGTAAGTAATAAATATATGTAATAAATAAATATATGCCCCAGTATAAGACTCAGGATAAAGTGTTAACGGCAAGTTTCAATGTAAACAGTGGAAGGGGCACAAGGTGGTCTAAATAAATCGCTCCATTAAGCAGTTAAAAGCTCGTCGCTATATCGTCGGAATATAACTCAGACACCAGTCTACTCGTAAACCTATAAATTACAACATTGTGCGGACGGGGCGTGCCAAGTTGAAATACGTACAGTACGACACTGCTTCACAGCGCAATTCTATTATTTCATATCTTTCCTTTTCCCTAGAATCCCATACGAACCCATGAATGTTGATTTTCCATGTTTTGTAAAGTGTAAGTAAGTAAAAAAAATCGCGAATAACTTGAGGATGTATCTAATATTAAATTGGTGAAGTGACTACACTACACCTGATCGTAAACAAAAAATTATCCAAAAATAAGGAGCTACTCCCATAAAACGTCATATTTTTTGTAATTTTAAACCTTCAGATCTGTTTTTTAACCGACTTCGAAAAAGGAGGTTACTACGTTCGGTTGTATCTATTTTTTTTTATTAGATGTAAACGACCTTTCTGATATTGTTACTTTTAGGGTTAAATATGATTTGTGTAAAGACTTTACCATTTCCTATTTTTTACAATATTAACATATTCACATTCAAAAGTAATACATGATATGCAATTATATTCAAATATATTTTTAAAGTCCAGATTCTAAAATATATGTACGTCAAGGTGTAACATAATGAGCCAATATAGGTTTTTATTTTGATTTATTATTTAAAGATGAATAACATAAAAACACTGAATTGTAATTTTTATCCTTTAGAGCAAACATTTCAAAAAATTCTTGAAAAAAAGTGTATGTGCATTTACTTTTACTCCATATTTTTATTTATTTTTTCAAAAATAGAGATTAATCAATTTTTTTAATAACTTCTAACAGTCCGCATAGATTTTCAACTGTTTTTTTTTTATTTCATAGGAGGCAAACGAACAGGTGGGTCACCTGATGTTAGTGATCACCACCGTTCATAGACACTAGCAACACCAGGGCAGTCGCAAGTGCGTTGCCAGCCTGTCTTTGGGAGAGGGGGGAGGAGGAGGAAAGGGAGGGAGGGGGTAGAGGGGAGATGGGCCTCCGACGCTCTCATTGACCAAATGAAACGCAACAATGCAAGCACTGTTACTTCACGTTGGTTTTCTGTGAGTGCGTGGTAGTACCCCGGGCTAGCTAACCCATAGATGCTGAAACCAGTAATAGCTTCAGCGTGGCTCTACCACCTTTCCTTTATGATATAAGGTTCCGATTCTTGAACCAAACTATTACTTTTCACAGTAAACGCAGGATTTGCAACGTCCTATTATTTGAATAATTCGAATTTCAAAATTCCAAAGGGTACTTAATCTTGATAGAAACACAAAATGACACGAAGGTTGAACATAACACGTGTAATACGCCGGATTCTAGTTGCCACATGGTCTAGTAACAGAAAATTTCATTTGAAACCGGCCTCTGGATATTTGCCCAATCCGGTAGGATTAGTGATACTGCACCAGACGCGATGCATAAACCATTTAATTTCTAAATCGCTCTACAATTAATATGATTAAAGTACATACTGGCAACATAAATTCCAATTACATAATAGTTTAAGTCTATGTTGGAACTAACAAATGATGAAGGATAGAATTCTGGAATCGGTATATTACGCTTTCACACTTAACTATTCAATTTTATTAAATTTTGCATACACGTAAGAAGTACAGGAAGAAGAAAGACAAACGTTGGGCACTTTTCATCAAGATAAGAAATACTGTTCACGGGGCATATGTCAAAACAATAATAACGCAAGCGAAGCCGTGAACAAAAGCCAGTTTCTAATACACGAGGAAATAGATAATTTTTTGTTATATATACTAAAAAGTAATAGGAAACAAAGGTTATATTTATTAACTAGCTGTGCCCGCGGCTTCGTCTGTGTGGAAGCTTATGTAAAAAACAGTGATTAATAAGTTCATTTACTTGTCTACTTTTCTTTCGTACTAACGCCGCGTCGCCTTTAAAAATTCAATAACCTTTGATAGAGTGGACCGATTTTAATGAAACAAAGACTAAGGTATTGTCGAAGATATGCTTTATGATTTTCTTGCTGAGAGTTTATTGTGAACTTAATAGTTTAGCAGTGAAGAGAAAAAAAACTTTTCCAAAATGTTTATTGATAACACTAAAGCTCGTCTATAGCTACTAAATAAAAAAGAATGAAGAAAATCGTTTGAAAAACAGAGAAGGGAGATACATGTTCTTAACTGTTTGCCCACTTATATTATGCCGATATATATATATATATTTTTATGTCATAGGAGGCAAACGAACAGATGGGTCATAATACACGAGGAAATGGATTATTTTTTGTTATATATACTAAAAAGTAATAGGAAACAAAGGTTATATTTATTAACTAGCTGTGCCCGCGGCTTCGTCTGCGTGGAAGCTTAAGTAAAAAACAGTGATTAATAAATTCATTTACTTGTCTACTTCTCTCTCGTACTAACGCCGCGTCGCCATTAAAATTTCAATAACTTTTGATAGAGTGGACCGATTTTAATGAAACAAAGACTAAGTTATTCTCGAAGATATGCACTACGATTTTCTTGCTGAGGGTTTATTGTGAGCTCAATAGTTTAGCAGTGATGCGTGTTCATACAAACACATAGACAGAAAGACAGACTTTTCTAAAAATGATTTGTATTTTATAATTTGTTCCTAGACACCTGCAACCATTTTTTTCTCGAAAAGCAAAAAATTACAGACACGTTCAATTTACATTCTTATGATATGTATAGATACAAGCGCTCGTCCTGTGGTCGTCGAATTCCGACCATAGCAAAAAAAACTTTTTCCAAAATGTTTATTGATCTAAAGCTCTAATTCTAAAGCTCATCTATAGCTACTAAATAAAAAAGAATGAAGAAAATTGTTTGATAAACAGAGAAGGGAGATACATCTTCTTAACTGTTTGCCCACTTATATTATGCTCATCTATAGCTACTAAATAAAAAAGAATGAAGAAAATTGTTTGATAAACAGAGAAGGGAGATACATCTTCTTAACTGTTTGCCCACTTATATTATGCCGATATATATATATATATATATTTATGTCATAGGAGGCAAACGAACAGATGGGTCACCTGATATTAAGTGATCACCACCGTCCATAGACACTTGCAACATGAGGAGAGTCGCAAGTGCGTTGCGAGCCTGTGTTG
>MU158726.1:1732967-1795913 GCA_015888305.1 Antheraea pernyi | reverse complement strand
AAAACACCTGAAGGTAAGTTCAAACAAAAACAATTCGCTAAACATATCATCAAAAAGAGAGTAGGTCGGAAACTCGAAAGAACACACATTAACACTGAACAAGAAGATAACAAACAACCAATTATTTCTTTACTCACTATAGAAGAATTCACCGATCATACTACAAAACTACTTACACACACCCACAAACCAATTACTGCCGCAGTCGTGGAAGAAACTCCGGATAAACTTGAAGTTACAGAAGTGCCAGCTGAGACTAGAGATATCATAACTAGCAAGCGTATCATAAAGAAAAAAAGCCGTCCCGAGGAAATAGTCACGGAGATAACCACAAAACAAGTGGATGACGATGCTTCTGTAACACAAAAGACAAAGCCAGAAGAATCTAAACTGGAAGAAACCAGGTCATTAGATATTGTCGAGTATCCCGAAGACTCCACAGTGGAAGAAACGGCTAGACCCGAAGGTAAGATTAAATAAAAGTAATTACTTAACAGGAAGCCGGAAAACAGTTTATCATATGTTACTGCAAGGTAAAGGAATATATTAATATAATTATAACACTTATAGTAACGAAATTAAACAATTCCTTACAGATACTGATGATACTAAGGTAATCAAAAGTAGCGTCAAAAAGAAGAAGGTTCCTAAAAAGGAAAAAAGCGCTGTAATAGAAAAGGCTGAGCAAACCACTGTGGATACGGATTCTCTTACAGAAGATAGTAAACCAGAAGAGTCATTGCCCGAAGAAACTAAGCTATTGGATGCAGTAGAATTTGCTGTTGAGTCAGCTGTGGATGAAAAAGAAATACATGGAGGTGAGATCAAGTATACATAATCTTACTATTGTATACATTTTTGTACAATTTTGTATTGCTTACTTTACCTATTATTAAAATTTATGATCTAAACTGTAAATAAAATTTTACACAGATATTGAAGATATAAAGAAATCCGAAATGCCGAGACTCCGTTCAAATAAGAAAGGAGGACGCAAAGAAATGGTTTCTGAAAGACCTTTATTTGAAGAGAATAAACCAGATGATTTAGAAGAGTATTTAGAAGACAATGATAATCTAAAACAATTAGTAACGGAACCGCATGAAAGTCCTAAGAAAAAATCGAATCTTAAACTAATGAAGATAGAGAGAAAAATGATGGTAATGAGTAAGCCACAGCACGCAGAAAATGTGGATGGGCCTCAATTTACAGCTGTGAAGTTAAAGAAAACTCTAACAAAAACCAAACAAGACTCTACTGTAGTAAAATTACCTAAATTTCAATTAAAAAGTCGCATAAGGTACGTGACAGATTGGCCTCCAGCTATTATTAAACCTATAATTAATTTCTTAGGCAGTATTCGACAAAATGGTATTTTATCTAGAAATATGATAGAAGCAACCAAGATTAAGAAGAAGGTCTATAAAGCACCTAAGTTACCTGATGTAGAAAAAACAGATTTAGAAAAACCGCTATTCGGTTATGAAGACATAATTGATGCTAAAAAACAAAGTGAAATAAAAGATGAAATTGAGGACTACAATAAAGATTATATTGAAGAAGTTCCAGAAGAATTTACTATAAGACCAAAGCGTCCAAGTATTCAAAAAGCAGATGATATAATTGATGAAATAACTATAAAAAAGAAATTAAAGCCAGTTAGAAAGTCATCAATCACTCTTCCTGAGATAACTGAACCTGAAACAGTTACCTTTAGACCTAGAACAACAAAAACGAAGGAGGACGTTGAGCAGGAATTTAATATTCAATTAGATTCTTATGCTGAGGAAGAAATCTCATTAACTAGTAAAGTTAAATTGAAACCTCAACGACAACCTACTTTTAATGAAGAGGCTGATGAAACTTCCATTAAATTTTACGAAAGTAAAGATGATGAGACGCCAGAAATTGTTGAAGTTATTGAAAGTGATAATGAGGCAGAAGACAATGCAGCCAGTGTTGTAATGCAATTGAAGAAAATTAAACAACCCGGTATAGATTCCACAGAAGACGTGACCTCATCCATAACTATTTCAAAACCAAAAGAACAGGACAATGTTCCAGAGATAACGCAAGATGTAAATATAAAATTAGAAAAGAAACCTAAGCGCGTGACCGATGATCAAGAAGAAGTTATTTATGAGATCAAGCCACAACTTGAAGAATTATCTAAAGAAGATCTGTCACTTTCAAGTAAAGTTAAGTTAAAATCTAAAAAGAAATTTACCGTGGCTGAAGCTACAGGTGAAACATCTATTCAACTTACTCAAGAAATTGAGGATGATAGTCAAGCAGAAGAGATAATATTGAATGAAGACGATATACAAGAAAACGTTGAGATGATTATTAAACGTTCGCCTAAAAAACCCATCTATGAGATCAGTGAGGTAGAAGAGTTAAGCGTTGAATTAAAACCCAAGAAAAGTGTTGACGAGACATATGAAGAAGAGCAACTTACTATATCAACAAAAAGAAAACCTAGAAAATCCACAGAAATTCAAGGTATAATACTATTAATACGAAATTTTAATTAATTAACTTTTAGCGTCAGTCTAACTGTAAACTAAATTAGCATATTAATGATTTTGTTTAACCACAGCTTATTTTATTTTCAAACAATGTGTTATGCTAACAAATATTTGCCAACGTAGTATATTAGTCGGAAATATTTCGGATGCTATATAAAACGATGTAATAAAATAATGGGGGTATAATGTGTAAGATTTGCAGAATATAGATTTAAAGGCTACAATACAAGTTCAAGTGTCGATATCTATCAAGATACTTTTTGAAATCTATCTATATTTGCTAATTTCTACACTATCGCAGAACGATGAAAGGAAACGCTAAGGAAATCTATCTTTGGAGATATTGTTAAGGTATTATACCATGCGTAGGAAATGAACAGAACTGTATTCTTGTCTGAAATCGCCGTTACATCATGGGTTAACGTGTTGATTTAGCTCTTAGGATGATGCATATATCTAGCAGTGGGATATAAATTGTGATACAAAAGAGATTTGAAAATTACAAATATTTATACATCTACTTAATTCTTATATATTTTGTACAGCACTTAAGGGATATTACATATTCCTATATAAATAAGCTTCGATTGTTAAATACAATGTGTGTTACAATAGTTATAATAGTTTAGTTTTTTATCGTTCCTTCTAAGTAAAATATGTTCAATTTTTTTAAATGAAAACTTCTGTATGTACGGTGAGCGGTATTTTTTTGGCAGGAGATTAATTTATAAAAAATTGGCATGCTAACAAGTGAGACCGATCGTATTGCGCTTGCGGGGCTTGCGTCAGACTAGCGACGCACAGTATAGGGGCCAGTGTATATCTAATATTGATTTTTTACATTGAGATTGTGTAGCCCATCATATATTTGATAAATTACTTTATAAAAAAGTATATAATTAGTATTCGGAGTGCCAATAGATGTGAAAGAGATGCTAATGTAATAATTTCAATTTGCAAATTATGGGATTTAAATAATTCATACTATAATTAATTTAAAAAAGAACAAAATTTAAATTTCTAACAATATTTAATATAAGCATAGTACAATAAAAACAGGGTAGAGTTTGTTAGACAACAAGCAACTGATAGAAACGAAGGTTCTATTATTTTATTTAATGTAACTAAATATCATTATTAATACACTATGTTATTAACATATTCTTTTATAATTTGAAAATCAAAATTGTTATTAACTACTAATAAGAGATAACAACTAAATTTTAATTATTTTTCACAGTTCGTATACGTTAATGTTAAAATAGTTCAAATTAATAATCGTATCCCTCATTGTGGACTCATGCTAATATAAGTTTACCTTTTTTCATAAATGGCGTGTTATTTAGTCCGTAGACATATATAATATTAATCTGAACATATTTATAAGAATAAATGAAAAACATATTTTGTAGGTAAAACACTATATAATATTTTATAACGATTTAATAAAAATGTAAAGAATCTACACAAATTACAATTTATTTATACATTTACATTATACACCACGAATGGTTAACATTTTGTATACTATGGGGTGTGTAAGGGGTGTCAAATAACATCTAAGACTTGAGACACCCAAGCCAACCTGAATAACGAACGAGGCAATGGCGAAAGCGGGGTGGTAGGATTTTACAGCCTGACTGGGTCGCAACCACCATGTATATGGCGAAAAAGCCCGTCATAGTGATTCGCTTTTGCGAGTCGCGTTTCGGGATCAGCCTGTGCATATCCAGCTTTTCGCAGGCCGGCATGACAGCGGCGACCGGCGATGGATAGTATATCTATCACTCGGTGGTCGCCGTTGTTTTTGGATTGTACTGTGCTTACCATCAGGCGCAGTGCAGTCATTTTGCCGTGCTACTAAAAAAAAAAAAAAAAAAAACTCTTTTTTTATTATTTACAATATTTTCACGTTTCAATATATTCCGCTTTTACTAATATGAAATGGATATTGTAAAAATGGATTTTTTCCATACAATATGCTTTTATAACACAAATTAGAGGCAACTTGCACCAAATAGTGAGATCTCGTTTTACTCTAAGTTCAGTATAGCTGTCTAAAAATACATGCAATTGTCAGTCTATAATTTAGATTAAAATTTTAAATCTGATTTAATGATTTGGTGCGTGTTATCCTAAGTATTTAATACTATACTATTATTTAACATAAATCTGTAAATTTTACAGAGGCAGACGTGTCAATGAGTATCGCACGGGAACAAGAATTTCCGGGTAAGCTGTTTATCTAATTTGTGCTTACTTATAATAATAGAAAAAGGTTAAACTGTGCTATGATATATATGCTATATATATATATATATATATATGTGTGTGTGTGTATGTATGTATATCATAGCACAGTCATCTATCCGTCAATAAGTCCGTGATTTATATATTCTTTTATCCATATATGATTCTTCTGTACGTGCGTATGTGAGTGATCGACCTCTTACTAAACGGCTGAATCGATGTTGATTAATTTTTGTGTGTATTCAGGTGGATTCCAGAATGACTTAAATTCATAATTCGGTTCGGTAGGTGGCGCTGCAATATGTCCCTACGATTTTGTTTTCTTTCAGGGCAGAAACATCTCAGCCGGACCCGCTAGTAAAGATTTAAAATTAAATCTTAATTAATTACTTAAGATTAAATTAATTTAAGTTTAAATCAATAATTACACAGAAAACGCGTGCAAAAAAAAAATTGCTATTAATATACACTCTGACTGTAACTGTAGCTTATCAACATCATTAAATAGTATTACATAGTATAAAACAAAGTCCCCTACCGCGTCTGCCTGTCTGTCTGTTCGCGATAAACTCAAAAACTACTGAACGGATTTTCATACGGTTTTCAACAGTGGATAAAGTGATTCATGGGGAACGTTTTAGTATATAATTTGTCAAGGATTTTTTTATAATCAGGGCGGGACATTGGCGGTTATAAAATATAACTAGGAAATTTTTGGCTGGATCTTAATTTATCATGTAGTGGATTTTATATTTTATTCACAGTCTTGTGTTATTCGACTCTATATTTTATAATATCGGTGGTGTTTTACATAATATAGTTCAGTTATTGTGTACTAGTGAAGTGTGTGGAAGATAATACCACGGAGCATAAATTCTGAGATGCCACAAAAACTCCACAGAAAGTTGTAAAAAGGGGGCCACCATCTTTTTATTAGAACATTGAAATTATCGCAAAACACGTAATATTATCATCTACTATGATAATAGCAGTAATAATGTAGAAGATAAGTATAATATATACATACTAGCTGACCCACGCAACTTCGTCTGCGCCAAATCGGTTAATATCTGTTTCAATTGTATTTCCAAACGCGAAATATCGTAATAAAACCTAGAAACCGATTGCAGCAACACCTACCATTCTCAATTGTGGACCCAAACCATCCAGGGACTCGCTCAAATACACACCTAGTTGGTATGCCAAAAATATTCTTAAATAAGTCTAGAACCCGTTAGGAATACCACCTAACGGTTCGAATGGAAATAAAAACTAACCTATATATAATGAAGACATTTATATTGGCGATAATAAATGTATTTACAGTAACCCCAGGGTGTCTCCTGCGTTAATCACCTCCGCAATAATATATTATATATATTGTAGGGCCATCGGCAGCGACAACGCAATAATTTTACAGGCTTATAGTTTTTATTTCGCGTTATCTTCTGACCAACTTCATCAATTAATATATTGTTTCTCCACGAAATTTCTATGTTGATTTAGCTATTTATTTTTATAAGAATTTATAAATTATACGTAAAACCTGCATCCAAACTTAACATAACGAATACAGAATTAAATGACAAAAGTACGCGATACTTCTCGTGAATGACTTGCGCATATATGGATGAAAGTTCGGTGAGGTGGACGTAGCGCCAACTGTCATTCAACAACACATATAATTATAAATAAAAACAATTTCGTTCTGTTTGAGAGACAAACGATAGTTCAATGATATGGATATTGTTCACAAAAAATACTAAAATCGCATTTGAAAAACGGGAGGGTGGAGTTAGGAGGACGGAAATTTGGGGTTTGATGTCAAATAAAAAATAAAATCCAAAAGTTTATGAAATAAATAGTTTTTTTTCTGGACATGGACACCCTAATCACCTAGCCTTATATGATATCTTATACATTTGTTTATTTAAGTTTTACAGTCCTTTCTAAACTTATTACAATCTTTCCTTATACCTTATATATATAAATTGCCACCAGATTCTTATATATTAGAAAATATAACTACTTAATATAATTTATTTAATTTTGCAGAAAGCCCTCTAGACGTTCGCAGTGGTGATACCGTTTTTGCTGTGTATTCGTATGTGGCTGAAACAGATGAAGCTATCAACTTAGTTGAAGGCGAACGGTTATACATACTAGGTAATATATATATTCAATATACTCTTTTGTTTATATAATATACTTTCAATATAGTACGGAGAGTACTTATATTTATTAATTTATATATAAATTAATATATGACTATACTTCAGTCTAAAGTATTCAGGAAACATTCATGAAAGCATTTTATACAAGTGACTTGCAAAAGGCGTCCCTATACAACCTTTCATCAACTCTCTTAAGAAGTTGAAATAAGTCAAAATAATTTACTGATAAAATTAACTAGAAAAATACCTTCTTAGTTTGGTACATTTTTTATATTGGAATTTCATTTTTTTTAGACGCGTTTTGTATTCTTGTTATATTTTTTTTTATATACGAAGCACTGCCTGCGATTGCCAAAAAAAATTGCGAGAAATCTGTCAGAGCAATTCAAAGGGGGGCTTGATTTCAATAAAAGGGTTTCTAACAAAATACACATGCTTATTTATTAGAGGATTTTATCAAATTACAAGAAAATCATAGTATCATTAATGATTTTATTCTTCTTTGTAAGAAACATTATGAGCCAAATTCTTTCAATTAAAATTCTAAAATAGAAAACCGAACAGTGTAGATGATGGATAGGGTCTTAAACTTCATAGTTATGATTAAATGCAAAGAAGTATTTTTTAAAGAATTTTTTTTGTTAGTCCGACCTTATAACGTAGGTGAGCGTTATATGAATTACTATGCTTAATAAGTTAAATGGTATATAATAAAAATTATATGTTTACTTAAAATATAAATTGAATATTTCTTGAACATGCATATCTTTTATATTCCAGAAACAACAAATCAAGATTGGTGGTTTGTTAAGAAACATCTAACAGAAGAAAAAGGATGGGTACCAGCACAATACTTAATGGATGAAGCGAATTACACACTGTATTTGCAAAAGAAGCTAAACGAAAAGATTGATAAATTACCCGTTTTTGAAAGTAAGTCCTGTATTTTCTACTGGTATATAGTTTAATTTCATTTCACTTAATAAAACTATAGGCCAATTTCGAACCATAATTTGTAATATTATGATATCTTTATTTTGTGATGTAATTGCGGATACTTTAATTCAACAAAAATTATCATAACACAACACTACTTCAGTGAAAAGTTTATTTTTGCGGATTATATATTTCCAATAAAAGTCAAATATATTATGACTTAGAATTGGACTATACTCAACTTATCTATCTTTATCATTTGTAGACTCATACTTTTAAATAGTTCAGGGTAATAAAAGAACAACCACTATATTAATGTAAAAATTGATTACATGTGAAGATTATAGCTTAACCAAATCAAAGCGAATGTGCTCTCTTATCATTATCATAACAAGAAAAGAATTCACTAAGCACGGTTGGGCATGACTGGACCTTTTCACGTAACTAATAGTTCTGATGTACGAATTTCATTTATTAGTATACAAACCATGTAGAGAAATAATAATTACCTATAATGAGGTAACATCGCTGTAACAGCATATGTGATTGTATATACATAGTAATTTTTACTGGACGTATTTGTCGATAGATCTTAAAATGTTAGAGATTTTTTTTTAATGTCATTGGTGGCAAACGAACATGTGGGTCACCTGATGTTAAGTGATCACCACCGTCCATGGACACTAACAACACCAGAGGAGTCGCAAGTGCGTTGCCACCCTTTGGGGGCAAGGGTTAGGAGAGGGAGTGGAGGGGAGGTGGGCCTCCGGCGCTCTCACTGACCGAACGAAACGCAACAATGCAAGCACTGTTACTTCACGTCGGTTTTCTATGAGAGGGTGGTACTACTCCGGGCGAGCCGACCCATTCATGCTGAAACCAGTAATAGTTTCAGCCTGGCTCTACCACCATAAAAAATGATGATGAAAAATGATTTATACTAATACAATGTTTTTATACATTTAGAACCAACACCAGAGGAGCAAGCTGTTGCACCCATATTTATTGAAAAATTACGACCGAAGCACACTCCAGACGGATCTACAGTTCAATTTGAATGTCAAGTCGAAGGGTACCCAAGACCACAGATTACTTGGTTCAGACAAACAGCGATAATAAAACCATCACAAGACTTCCAAATGTATTATGATGATGACAACGTAGCTACATTAGTAATTCGTGAAGTATTCCCAGAAGACGCCGGTACATTTACTTGTGTAGCTAAGAACGCGGCTGGATTCGCATCCAGTACTACTGAACTTATTGTGGAAGCTCCTCTTTCCGATCACGGTTCTGAAATGACTATACTTTCTAGAAAGAGCTTATCAAGAGAATCTTCACTCGCCGATATTCTTGAAGGAATTCCACCAACATTCTCTAAAAAACCAAAGGCACAATACGTCGATGAAGGATCACAGATATTCCTTGAATGCAGATTAGTGGCAATCCCAGAACCTGACATAGCATGGTTCTTCAAAGGAGAAGAAATCATACCAGATGAAACTACATCAATCGCGACGGAATCGGATATGCACATGTATTGTAGCGTTTTAAAGATATCAAATGTGAAAAAGTTCCAAGAAGGTACATATACAGTTCTGGCTGTAAACAGGGAAGGAGAAGCAAGTTTACCCATTGTACTTAAAATTAAAACTGGTCAAAAGGAAAAGCCTCAAGTCATTGAACCGCTTAGAAGTATGAGTATCAGGGAAGGTGAGAGTGTAGTTCTTTCAACACAAGTTGTAGGCAATCCACCACCTACAGTCAATTGGTTTAAGAACAACAAACCAGTGAAATCACTGGTAACAAAATCTGATGGCGATACTCATACTGTTACTATCATCAAACCGAAAAAGGGAAAAGATGACGGAGTTTATACCCTTAAAGCTGTTAATTCAGAAGGCTCTGCAGATACCAGCGCAGTCATAACTATAGAAGGTACTTGTAAATTATATATATTTATTTAAATTGGATAGATCTATAATCTATGTATATGTTACATATATATGTTAAATCATACCACTAACACCAATGCCACTTGTAGTACTAATAAAATAAATATATAACTAAATAGTATGTTTTTATGTTTATGTTAGTTATGTTTTATGACATTAAAAATATATGGATATAATAACTGATAGTAAATTATTCCGTATAAATCTTTGTGTTAATATTAAATACAACTATAAATATATAATCAAATATATAGGACAAGTTTTTTTTTCTTTACAGAACCCACTGAAGAGAATGCTGACCCGCCGCTATTCATAAACAGATTCCAAGAGATAACAGTTAAAGAAAAAGGAACAGTAAAATTAGTTGCTAAAGTTACTGGAAATCCTGTACCATCAATAACATGGTATCGAAATAATGAAATTATAACACCATCTTCAACGGTCACACAGAACTTTGACGGTGAAAATATTGAGTTAATAATAACGAACGTCGACTCTGAAATAGATTCGGGAGATTACAAATGTGTCGCTTCTAACAGTGCAGGTAAAGCATCTCATGGCGCGAGAGTTACCATCGATGTAGATAAAGTAACATTTGTAAAATATCTGAATAAATCATACGAAGTTGAAGAAGGAAAAACAGTCACATTGGAATGTCACACATCTCATACAGTTTCTACGAAATGGTATCATAATAATAAAGAAGTAAGTGGAATGGATTATCGAGAAATTATTCAAGAAGGTCGTGTACATAAGTTAAGAATTAAGAAGACTAAGCTAACTGATATGGGCAGTGTAAAATGCGTTGTAAAAGACCAAGAAACAAGTACTAAACTTATTGTTCATGAAACTGTGCCCGAGTTTATACGTAAATTGCAAGACTTCGAAGTGAAAGAAAAAGATGTTGCTATTTTAGAAGTTGAAATAAATTCAGAAACTGCTGATGTTGTTTGGGAAAGGGATGGGCAACGAGTTAAAGCAAAGAAAAATAAATATGAACTTGAAAAGCGTGGTAACATTCGTAAACTCTATATTAGAAATACCTCCGTACATGACGAAGGCGAATACACCTGCATCTTACGAGATGATTCATGTACAGCTGAAGTGACCGTTGTAGAACTGCCACCAGAAATTATATCCCGTCTGCAAGATCAAAAAGTTAGTAAAGGGAACAAAGCGACATTTGAAATTGAACTCACAAAAGGCGACGCCCTGGTACGGTGGCTTAAAGATGATTCAGAAATTCAGTTTTCAAATCATATGCAACTAACAATTGATGGCAAGAAACAAAAGCTGAAAATATATGATTGTGAAATGAGTGATGCGGGTGAATATGCCTGCGAAGTAGGTAACGATAGATGTACTGCAAACCTCATTGTCGAAGAACTTTCCATTGATTTTGTTTTGCGGCTTCCTGAATTTATTCTAGTGCCCGCATATACTGATGCTTACTTGACTGTAGAAATTCCTGACGAAACTTTGGAAGTTACTTGGTTTAAAAAGAAATCTGTTATAGAAGATTCCGAAAAATATACATTAATATCTGACGTTACGAAACGTACGCTTATAATAAGAAAATGCACTGAAGAAGATCAAACTGAATATTCTTGCACACTACTAGATGCAAAATGCACAACAAAATTGAAAGTGGAAGGTAGGTCAAAAATTTCGATTTTTTAAATCAATTTATACAAAATAATGAAATATCCAAGATAATTATATTGTGGTTTTATTTCCAGTGATAGAATTTGCGCCAAAAATACTTGAATATGACAGCGAATATAGAATAAAACGAGGTAATGATGTAATACTCCAAGTACAGTATGAAGCTATTCCACAACCGAATGATGAATGGGTTGTGAACTCCAAAATAATCAAAAAGTCAAAGCACACAAGACCACACATAGATTCCAAGTCAGCTAGCCTTACAATTAAAAAAGTGGAACACACTGATGCAGGAATATACAAACTTCGACTAGAAAATAACTGCGGCCAAGCAGATGTCGATATTAACGTCGTAGTTCTAGGTAATATTACATTCGAATTATTATTTATATATATATATATATATATAGATATTATGATATTTCTATAGGAAAAGGAACCTTTACAAGCCCTCGTTAAAAATTAAAAGGAAATACACTTTAAATATTAGATTCAACGTGTTTATGCAATAATTTAAACTGTTTAATATATATATTTGATAGTAAAATATATTGAATAAATTTAATAAAATTTATAATTGAATTATAATTGTCTCTTAAATTTTACAGATATTCCATCGCCACCTAGTAAACCAAATATCTTGGAAACAAGTAATAATATGGCCAGTATCTGCTGGAATGAACCAGATAATAAAGGAAATTCAGAAATAATTTGTTATATCGTTGAATATCAAGAAATCAACACTACAGAGTAAGTTTATATTATCATTAAATACTTTATTTAACATTTCTATTACTAATTAGTTTAATTTCAATAACTGTTAAACACATAAAAAATAATACACAAAATACAGTACAAATATTATCATCCATTTTCAATTGTTTTACAGGTGGATATCTATTGAAAATATCAACAAGATCCAATATACCGTAGAAAATTTGAAAACAAATTATTCATATAGATTCAGAATATTTGCTGTTAATGAAGTAGGCGTTAGTGAAGCATCCGAACCTACGGAATATATAAAAATACAAAAAGTAGCAGAGTCTCAACCACCTACAGTAGAAAAACCTCTGAAAGATGTAGTTTGCGGTCCCAATGAAAATATTGAACTAACTTGCATATTTGGAGGTGTACCAGAACCGAAGGTAGCATGGCTCAAGGATGGAAAGAAGTTAAAGACTGCTAAGGCGACGTATATTAACAGAGTTGCTACTTTAGTCGTAACTTCTACACAACATTCTGAAGGACAGTACACATGTACTGCAACAAACGAATATGGAGAAGCAAAGACGACATGTACATTTGAAATTCAACAAAAACCTGTTATAAGTTTACCCGACGACGAAATTAATCAAAAGCGTAAGGTTGGTGAACCGTACGTAGTAGCCGCAACAATACAGGGAATACCTAAACCTATTATTACATGGTATAGAAATGGCACGAAAATTGAAACGTCGGAGGACATAGAAATAATAACAGAAGATAACATTAGCACTATAAGGATTATGGAATTAAAACGTTCGCATACGAGTAAATATACTATTGAGGCTCGCAATAAAGCAGGAACTACTTTAATGGATTTAACACTTAAGGTCTACGGTAAGTTACTGTCAAACTATTAAGCATGACTCGCGTTTTTAGACATTACAAATTTCAGTTCATTAGCTACAACAACATTCTTTAATATATTTCTAGATAAACCAAGTAAGCCGGAAGGTCCAGTGATTATGCGAGAAATAAGTAGAGAATCTGTTACAATCGAGTGGAAACCACCACTCGATGATGGAGGTCTAGAGTTAACGAAATATGCTATTGAAAAACACGAACCAGAAACAAATCAATGGGTAAAAGTAGCTGACGTTGACAGAGATATAGAGACGTATTGCATTCAAAAGTTAAATGAAAATTGTGAATACATATTCCGTGTTATGGCACAGAATCCCATTGGCTTTTCGGAGGCTTTGGAAAGTGAAACTATTCTCATTAAGACAGCTCTAGGTAATTGGTGTTTTCTTGTGCTTACTACTCATCTTACAACAATAGCCTAAAAGTAATATCACTAGTTTTTAATTAAATCTTTTGTTGCATGTAAATCATGTTTAGATTACATTAACAGTTTTAAAAATAAATCTATACTACTAAAAACAGATATTAACAAAATTTAACTAGTTGATGCATCTCTTCTGCACATATACGTGACTATGCAATAAATAGTTATATTAAATATCACCATGACATCTTGTTTCACACTTGTATGTATAATACCAGTGATTTACTGTTCTTATTATATTTTTAGATGTTCCATCTCCACCTTTGGGACCACTCGGCTTGTACGGTATAGACGATAATTCTGTGAACATCACTTGGTATCCATCAGAGAAGAACGGTGGCTCGCCTATACTCGACTACAGCGTTGAAATTAAACAGGACAATAAAAAATGGAAACACGTCGCCACGGTCACAGAAACAACAGCCAGAATACAAAAACTAACTGTCAACACCACGTATCAATTCAGGATATGCGCAAGAAATGAAGTAGGAACGAGTCTGCCTTATATATCTGACGAAAAAGTAACAATAGGAAAGACTTTGTGTAAGTACCTGTTTCCATTTTTTTTTTATTGTAGTACGGCAAAATGACTGCATTATGCTTGATGGTAAGTACAGTACAATCCAAAAACAATGGCGACCACCAAGTGACACACTATCCATCGCCGGTCGCCGCTATCATGCCGGCCAGCGAAAAGCTGGATATACACAGGCTGATCCTGAAACGCGACCCGCAAAAACGAATCACTATGACGGGCTTTTTCGCCATATACGTGGTGGTTGCGACCCAGGCAGGCTGTAAAACCCTACTACCTCGCAACTTCTATAAATACAATTAAGTTATCCCCTTTTTTCTTTTCAGTGACACTAATCATTTTATTGGATCCCCTCTGAAAGAAATAAAATTACAATGAAATTATATTAGAGACTTTATCAATATAACTTTTAATGAATTTAATTAAATTCAAAATAATGTAGCCTCTGTGATAGCGTATCGGGACACCGCATCGTTCGATATAGGTTCGAATCTCTACAATGAGCTGATCTTTCGGAAAAGGGTTTTCCTTTATTGATATTGATGAAACCATAGTATTTTAGTGCATTTTTTTTAATACTCACTTGATCAACTGCCACTCTCTTATTGAAAACATACCAAATTAAATAGGATTTTTTTTTCGCTGTATTATTACGTAAACGTGCCTATTTTTAGTACTTAACCCTCCTCTCTTCAAGAATATAAAAATGTGAATTTTTACTGCTAGAATCATCTAGGAAAGAATATTAAATAATTTTGAATAGTGTGTGCAGTAAACTAAAAGTATTTATAATGTAAAAGCACTATGTTACTTATTTCCAGTTATAGATGGAATTCATCATTTCGCCTTATTTTTTAATTATTGTACAGAAATAAAATAAAACTGTATGGTAAATTGTATTACCATATCATTTTTTATTATTCAATCGGATTGCAACCACGATATCATTCAAGTTAAATATTAATTTTAACCCAAACAATTTATTCTTTATAAATCTATATAAATTTGCATTTGCATACAGCGCCGCCTTCGCAGCCAAGAAATGTCGTGATACGAGACATTACATCCAGATCAGTCACGCTACAATGGGTGGCACCAGAAAGCGACGGTGGAAGCGTAATCACAAGTAAGAGAATAATTTTTATTCAGATTTAATTTAAAAAATACATTACAATTAACATTTATCATTTGTTAAAGTCGATTGGCGTATATAATATATCAGAAGGCTATAATTATTATAGATATACAGACCAACAGTCTTAAACGGTTCGAAAAGAAACATAATTATTAATTTGGTAACGGTTTTCTTCGTTAATTTTGGAATTATATCGGCCACGTGATTTACATAATGTTCAAGTATTATTATGATGTATTAATGTAACCCTAGCGCTATAGTAATACATCAACAATAGCACAAATAATTTTTGACTGAAATGTATCCCACATTGAGCCCAACGTCTTGTAAAAGAGCATCCTTTTCTAATTTATTTCATTTTATACAATACATTGTCTGCGTATATTTTCCAGATTATATAATCGAATACAAAACGGTGAAAGGAAAATCTTGGACCAAAGTGATTACTGTCGGCGGGACTGTCTACGAGCATTGTATAGAGAATATCAAAGAGAAAGACGAGTTGATATTCAGAATATCCGCTGAAAACGCAATCGGTATTAGTTTACCAACAGAATCGCACTCAGTAAGATTAGAGAAACACGCAAGTAAGTTCTACAGTATAGAATATTACATCAACAATGTATTTTTATTATAATAACATTTAATATATTTATGTGATGTAGTAACAATACATTTTCACTGACAAAATAGGCATACTTGTACATTACAGAAGGTAGACGTAATAAACGTTTGTATGTTCCAGCTGTACCTTCGCCACCGACCGGACCACTTGAAATTAGAATGGTAGGCAACAATATCGTTATGACATCGTGGGGTACACCGGAGTGGGATGGCGGAGCTCCGTTATTGGGCTACAATATTGCCATACGTGACGTCACTAAAACAATGTGGATGGAAGTTGGCAAAGTAGACGTTAATACGCTGAAGTTCAACATCAGAGATTTGAGCGAAAACCACACTTACATGATAAGAATATACGCTCGCAACGAAATAGGGCTCAGTGAGCCTTTGGAACCTGATGAACCTTTCAAAGTTATTCCTGGAGAAGGTAAGTTATTATGTCAGATAAACGTTGCAATATTCATGATCTTCTTGCCCTTATCCCGCCTAAGTAGAGTCGGCACAATATTTTCCTTTTCCCCTCTTTCCTGTCATATGTCATCTCAGTATTCACACCTTTTATACACATATCATTTTTCATACAATCCATTTTTGGTCTTCCTCTACTTTTATATCCGTCCACTGTCATACTCAAAACTTTTCTAGTTACATGGTTTTCATATGCCTTAATGCCAATATCATGCTAACCTATTACTCCTCAACTTCTCTGCCACTGGTGCTATTTTCAAACTTCCTCTAATATATCCGTTCTAGTTACACTTGTGGTTTTCGTCTTTCATCCGTCTCTTTCGTAGCCGAATTAAAAGTTACAATATTCTCGAATGAAAAAAATAAGAAAAGTACGAACGCTGTCGACGTATCTCTTGACTTTTTTTAGGATTTCATTACAAATTGTAAGAATAGGTAACAGAAAAAATTCAACAACACGTTGAGAATCGGTCGCGGAATACCTATGTATGTGTTCCGGTAACTGCACTTGAATCAGTTCGGGCGGTTTAACGTATTTTAAACTACATGTGTTGTTCTTAAAGTATATTTCGCTCTTTCTATACACATTATAGTAGCCTTTGTCCACAATATCATCTAATGTTAAATGACGACGCGATTTAAGGTGGTAAGCACGTTAAATCTATAAGTGCTTGGTGACAGATTTTGAACTCGAGGGAGTTGCCACGTCGTTAAGGCGCATTAGTGTTCAGTGCGCCTCCCATCAGTCCGTTAGAGAGGGTCAAGTTCTGCCCTCTCCAGACTACAAGTCGGGGCCCCGATGAAGGGTTAACACCTGCCAGGTCGGGTAGAATTACTGCAGAGGCCGTTCCTGCCCGCCCGGCTAAATGGTGCAAGAAGAACACCGAGGGAGTTTAGTCAGTAGAAATCTGGCATTCTCACCTGTGCTGCCCGGCTAGGTGAAGATTTCCAAGAGTATTCCCTAGCGAATAAAAAAAACTAGCTAGCCAGGCGTACTTAAAAAGCCCGAAACCATGCTATAGTTTCATCACGATGTATTCCTGCACCGAGAGCTCCGACGCGACGCGGTCCAACGACGCGGTGTCCGAACACGGTATCAACTTAAATATCGCGGTCAAACGCTAAAAACCCATAAACCACAAAAAGACACATTATTGAAGATCAAAAATAACACTGTAGGTACTTTGTTTTTCCATCGTTCGGTAAGTATTTAATATGTTATAATTGTTTATAGATTCTCATGCTGATGAGGAAATCGGTGAACAAACTGAGCTAACTGAACCAACATCATTCAGCACGCAGACCACGACGTCTTGGCTCCGAGATCATAACATGGACGCAGATATACGTTCGTACGCTCGTGGCTCGTTATTGCGCAGAGACGAATACTTCTTTAGGATATGGCATTACGCGAAACAACTGTTCAAGTGAGGAGGTGGCACCACACGGCCACCAATCTGATAACTTACCTGTGATATTTAACGACATGTTCATAGTTGGTGGATAGTAATAATTAGAATTACTCAAACAGTGTATCCAGAATGGAACAACTGTAATTTTATAATTTTTGTAATAACGATTTCGTTTATATAAATTCAAATATTTATTCTAGATAAGATGAAATTATTTATTTATTTATTGAAAGTATTATAAACATATGGGATTAAATTAAATATAATATAAAATCTGACGAAAGAGTTGGAGTTTCATACAACAGTTAAGGGAGACGATTTAAATATAGGTGCAAAATATTTATTCGATAAGTTGTATGAGGCTCGAACGGATCATCAGATTTTATTAAATTTTTAAACGTAAAATATAAATATGTAATTGAAGAAACGTTTATTATTTCATTTAAACCTGCTTATACTTCCCCTTATTTCGTACCAAAATTAGTGAATTACACACCTCAGTTTTCTTCTTTTTTTTTCATTAGTAGACGATTTCACGCGTGATATTTTTTTTATAAAACTTAGGGCGGGTTACTGAATATCAGATGTATACGTCAACTAGTTTCAATTTTATTCACCTATTTGTCCTAAGTGTAAACGCTCCACAGGCAACTACTTTATTATGAACCTCCCGAGCACAGTAGCATTAACTATGCTCTTCAAATAAATATCTCTCTTGAATTAAATAAAAGCTGGTACATATATAGTTATCATTTTGCGTTTAGGTAGTATTGAAACATCTATATCTATCTTCTTCTATATATATACATATAATAAAAATGAAGTGTCTGTATGTAATATGAAAATAACATTTTTTTTTTACTGATTGGGTACGAAAGTATACACACTACTAATAACAAAAACGCAATTTTTAATTTTTTTGTCGGTCTGTCTGTATGTTCATCTGTCTGTCTGTCTGTTTGTTCCTTCTAATCTCCGAAACAGCAGGACCGATTTTGACGGGAATTTCACTGGCAAGTAGCTGAAATTACAGCAGGTTACTTAGGCTACTCTAAACTAGAATAACTATTAACCGCGGCTTTGTCTGCAATGCTATCTCCAAAACGGTTGGACCGATCTCACGGCACTTTCACCGACAGATCGCTGACTTTATAAAAAGTTTTTTATTTTATTTTAATTTAGACTAGCTTTTAACCGTGGCTTCGCTCGCAGTACTATCTTCAAAACGGTTAGACCGATCTTCACGAAATTTTTACTGACAGATATGTGATTTTATAAAAAGTAATTCAAGCAATTTTAGTTTATACTAGCTGTTAACCGTGGCTTTACCCGCAGCGCTATCTCCAAAACAGTTTGACCGATTTTTACGAGAATTTCACTGGCAGATACCTGACCTTATAAAAAGTAATTTAGTCAATTTTAATATATACTAGCTGTTAACCGTGGCTTTGCCCACAGTAATATCTTCAAAATGGTTTAACCGTTTTTTACGGGAATTTCACCGGCAGATAGCGGGCATTATAAAAAGTCATTTAGTCTATTTTAATTTAGACTAGCTGGTAACCGTGGCTTCGCCCGCAGTGCTATGTCCAAAACGGTTTGACCAATTTGTACGGGACTTTCACTGGCAGATAGATAACCTTATAGGAAGTAATTTAGGTTATTATATTTTAGACTAGCTGTTACCCGCAAGTAATTTAGCAAAAATATGTTGTTCACTGTAAACATGTGCGTTGTACTTACTGAACTCAAGAATAAATATAATTGAAATTCATATATCTGTATCTATGTATGTAATTTGAATGATATTGCCTTTTCGGTTATTTTGCTTTCGTCTACATAACTCAGCAACCCCTTTTTTTTTCGTGGAGAACCCTCTTGCACAGACATTGCCAGGTCCCCGGGGGAGGATCTTAGCTGAGTCGACCTCTAATCGACTAAAAAACTCCACGGTAACCTACGCCGCACTATGGGGGTGTCTCGGGGTTGCGTTAGCAAGCTCCGGTGCACCCCCGGCGGCAGGCGTTTCCCACGCCACACCCGACTGAGGCAGTCCGGTCACATGACCGCCTCCCAGCCCGCCGGACCCGTGCAATGGGAGGTCAGGGCCCCCGCCCCTTCCCCCCTGGGTTCGGCTGGCAGCGGAAAGGCTAAGCCGCTCCGCCGCCACCCCACCTTTGATTTTTTACCGAGGTTTACTCCTCATCCGCCTCAGCCACCCTGAGATCCCCTCCAGCCTACGCTATCCTACGCAACCACCCCCTCAACTACGCAACAACTCAGCAACCCTAGTAACATATAAGAATATTGTATCCAAGTCAATGAGCACTATTTAAATTGTCGAATATTAAATACTGCTTAGACGTCTGTCTAAAAAGTTTTATATCTTGATTTATATTTATAGCAGATTTCAAGATGTCAACTCATTCATTGTATACAATTCAACGTTATAATTATTAATAGTAATTTCGAAGATAGGGGCCTTTCTAAAAATATAAGATAAAAAGACCTTAAACATACTACTTATTGACACCTTTAACCTTTAAGCCATTGTTTCATTAGTTCCTTATACAGTGTAAGTGAGCACTGAAGTAGTTACATGGTGGGTTATGGTTCCAAATATGTTGCTGATGATAAACCTTATTTGACACACTGTTAATATTTATATATCTAATGTGTACGTTACATGTCACTGTAGGTGCGTGTCGTACTTAAAATTATTTTTAAAGAGCATTGCCATAATTGTACATGTTCTCACAATTTTATATTTCTTCAATACAATTTAAAAAAACGCGCGCGGAGTTGCTGGTATAGCTAGTTATAAATAAATTAAAAGTAGTTGCAATATAGAATGCGTTGATAAAGAGTCTTTGAACCAAAAGATCCTTGAATCTAACCCACAAAATATCGTCCGAAATCATACGTAAATTATATAAATTAAAGTGAAATACTGTTTGTCGACGCCATTATCTTTATTTCCGAGAACATGTAATTAAGTTAGGTAATGGATACAGTGGACTAACATAGTATCATATGTGTCTAAATGATTTAAATCCATTATATGGTGCTTTATTATTTACAGTTCATCAAAATTATAGAGGAGCTACATAAGAACTTTTTTTCGTCGAATATAATTTTAAATCTATGATATCTTCAAAGTTATTCATTACTAGATTGGTAGAGCCACACTGAAGCTATTACTGGTTTCAGCATGAATGGGTCGGCTCGCCCGGAGTAGTACCACCCTCTCATAGAAAACCCACGTGAAGTAACAGTGCTTGCATTGTATTAGACTGATTCTAAGGAAATTTAGTGTAGAAATCAATTATTAGGTTATAGGACAGGACAGGTTTTATAACGATACAAGAAAAACTTTTACATCCAGTAAAGCGAACGGATCTCGCTTAGTAAATTATATACATAACATTTTCATTATTACTGCATGTCACGCTAACACTCCTTTTTTTTTTAAATACGCCACCCTCCCGGGGGAGAGGGTGGGTTATGTCCGAGTCGCACGGACTAAAACCCCACGGTGTACCGACAGACCGTTTTGTGGGGGCGGCAAGGGATCGTTCGAGCTAATCAACCTTGTAGAGCCGCCCCCACGGTCCGCCCGGCGGAAGGTGACCGCCGGGCTCCTACCTATAGAGGGACAGACCGGGTACACACCGGCTGCCCCCCCTCGTCCGCCGGACCCGTGCAATGAGGAGATGGGCCCCCCGGCCCATCCCCTCAGGTCCGGCTACGGTGGCAGGAGGAGTTGGGCGAAGCGCCTTCTCCTCCTGCCTGTCCTCCTTTGGCGGAGACGGCCACTTTGAGGGTCTGCCTCGCGGGCCCTCTCCGCCTCCTCCTTCTGCGAGATGACCTCCTCGCAGAAGGAGGCCATCGCTCGCCAAGCCTGTTCGCTGCCGAGCATGGCCGAAACCACGCTCGGCAGCAATAAGTCCGCTCCCACGGCCGCCGCCAGGATGCGGCTTTATGGTAACGCGATATACGATGTGATGTGTGTATATTTATTTGTGGTATACAAAATGGATTAAGTATTTAAAGATGAAATACAAAATTAACATGCTGAAAGGAAACAACGGTAAGTACTTATTAATTTAATATCAAAGACTTTATTTATCAGCAATACAATAAAACGAATATAAACTACACAAACTTCCTAATACAATGCAATTAGTTTTTTTTTTTTGAGAAACGGTATTATTATATTTTAATCTAATTATTGGCTTACGAATACAATGAAATTGCAAGAAATAATTTATATTAATGTCAACATCATTTGGCACTATTATATAAATTAGAACTAACGAACATATATCGTTTATCATATAATAAAAAATGTTTAATCTACATTGAATATCCAATGGTGCGTTTACTGGCGATTCCTACGACCTAGAAGAAAACAAAACAATGTTATTATAACAAATTTGAACTGATTTATTTGCGAAATTCAAATATACACGTAGTTATACAAAGATGCTATTGATGATTGATATTAACGCTCGAAGTAAATCCTTTATAAACCTTTTTAAGTAAATAGGCATAGTTGAAGTTCATATGCAAAAGGAATGGGGAAGGATAATAAAGAATGATATGTGTTAGAAGTATGTTAAATAAAATAATCATTCTATACGTTCATATTGAATGTCAAGTATTAGTCCGTGGTCAAGTCGCTCTCAGCAGGGATTATCGATAAAAAGATTTGTTTTTTCGAACCGACTACCCTATGGGCACCGTATAAATATAAGAGACAGTATGGAAACTACTTACAAACGCTCGTACCGGCACACTCACACAAACATGCGCATCGACGAGAGCCCTAAGGGGTTCTCACGATGCTTTCCATAGAGTAAGTACCTTTTAAAACCTCCCGTCAACGCGCATATTTGTTGAGTGTGCCGTTTTCGAGCGTTTGTAGGTAGTTTCCATACTGTCTCTTATGTCTATACTGCGCTATGGGCCTGATAAGTCATCACAGCTTCACCGGACTACTAGCATCAGCTACATCATTATACTCACTGTAACCGCAGCCGCGGGTTGGTCTGCGTTGTTTATTATCTTACTAATACTTAAAGTGAAAATATGTATACTTTGCTGACTTCTTTTGTTTTTTACTTTACTTAATAGGTGTCTTTTAGCAGTGCTTATAACAATTATGTTTTTGTAACTAACTAAATAGCCTTATATTAAATAAAGACATCGTACAATTTTTTTTATTTTTTTTTATGTGTGCCTAAAAACTTGTCATGATCTATCCAGTAGTTTTTGTGTGATGCCCACACAACTGCATACTTCTATCATTTTATTTATATGATATAGAAGATCTTTTTGATTGCTACTGTCTAAACAGTCACCTGGTATATTGGTATATTTAAATACGATATTTATAAATTAGCCTGTTATTCTGAATAATAAGTTATATCAGAGTAAAGTTTCATCAAAATCCGTAAAATACTTTTTGCGTGAAAGTGTAACAAACATTAATTCACTAATCGCAAACATTAAAACAACTATAATCATTCAATTTAATTCTCACAATGTTTCACATTTACAATATTAATAGAATTTATTTCAATAAATCGTATATTAATGCATAATACGTAATTGTACACTATTCTATTAGCGATAGAAGGAAATTCAAAAATATATGTGAAATGGTAAAAAACACTTTTTTATAAAATTGTGGTCGAATTTCGACCACTGGACTACCACTATAATTTGTTCAGTAATTTCTACATTTTCAGGGTTACTTGTACTTTCAGGTTTCATCAGATTTATACATTAGTAGTTTATAATTAAGAACTCTTTTTAATATACCTTGCAAAACTACGTCACTACGGACACTTAAAGGACTACGAAAGATGACATTAAGAGTCACTTTCGTCAAACAAACTTACGTACAAATGTATTATTATTATATCAAATCGGTAATAATATTATAATCAATTTAACAAGGTTTATTTCTCCGTCATATGCTACATGTGACGATTGAAATTACGTTTCAATTATTTATTTACCCTGCGTCTTGCAAAATTTCCCTTTTTCTTGTGTGTTGATAAAATTTCTGTTGTTTAACATTGTTTGTAACTAGTACATGTTGTAGATAAAATTATATTTACCCTTGTCTTTGGCGGATTTAACTTGTTTGTTTTTGTTGCATTTCTTTGTGGCACGCTTACTAGGTTCGCAAGAGGAGTCACTGTTGGGCTTTAATGTGTCGGTCCTTGTCATTTCACCGTTGGCATTGCATTCACTCCAAGCGGACTTCTCATAGCGGCAAGCTTACATAACAATGAAATCTCACGATATTAAAATAAGACACAATATTAATTCATGTTATATAGAGATATTTTTTTCGAACTGACTACTTTGTTAGCCAGGCAAGGCTTTCACAGTTGCAACAGTCTACTAAGGCGAGCGTTTAAGGCACTAAGCTGATTTTATTCAGACAACTAGCTCATGGGTGCACGGCACACCTCGGCTTGGCCTGTTGTCGATACCGCGGATCTGACCTAGCTAAACTATTCATACATATATTCGTTTGTGAATCATACAATTGAAATTGTACGATTCACAAACGCTTACATGTATATCGGATGTGAAACTTATATAGAGATATCGTAAATAATAACGATAAAGGATATATAAAATATACAAACTTTTAGAATAATCAGAAAAGTGCATTAAATATAAAGAAAATAATATATAGGTACAGCAGATATATGATAGAAAAATTGTAAATTGAATAGTGGTTGAGTTTATGAACTATATTTTTAAAGGGATATTGTAGTTTATTACAACTGAGTTCTGTATTTAATTAATAATATTATGTAAGGTAATGAACAACCTCATATGATAATGATTAAACGAAATTGATTTTTTTGGTAATAGTATTAGGTTTTACAACAAAGTCCCAACGCATATTACCAATTTACCGGATTGTAATTTTAAGCGCTATGTCACGCGGCTTTTAGTGTCAAAGGGCATTTTCTTTTTTCGATCCGACTACGCTATTAGACTGACGGATCTTCATAGCTTCACCGGTCTTAGGCAAGCGCTTAAGGCACTTCACTGCTTGGCAACGAGCTCCAAGGTGCCAGAGTGGCCGAACCTCGGTTTGGGCTGTTGCCTTGAATGCAACTTCGTGAGTCTGTCTAAGCTGAACTAAGCTGACTATTCATACATATAAGAATTACTGCAACACACATGTGTACCGGTGTGAGAGCTTCACGAATTGAAACGTGTGTTTCGTATCTAATAATTTGGCTAATCTAAACTAACCCAGGTCGAAAAAATAAAAACCCTTCCACTATATCTGTACCTGTGTGTATGTGTGTACGTATGTGAGGGTGATCTGTGTTGTTTTGTTCAACTAGTGATTGAAAATTTACAGTGTCAATATATCGCGATAGAAGATAGAGGGCTCCACTCCAGGGATCCGACCTAGGCTTGAGCCGATGCCGAGGGGGGCGCGGCGATTGCGTCAAAAGGCTATTTATTATACAGTGAACCGATATGTAAACGATGGTGATGTCTGGAATTGACTCCACTCTGTGTATCCATTAGAAACGATTCTAATGTGTAATGTATTGTAAATATATATATGTTAAAAAGATAAACCCGATCGAGTTTCTTGCTGGTTCTTCTCGAGAACTATGTTGTTTTCCGAACCAGTGGTAGTTTTGACATTCATTAGGTTTTTAGTCTAAATTGTATCAAGTAATTATGATTTTGAAAAACATCAGCGCATATGATTATAGGCAAAAATTAACTTGTACCGCTCACCTTTTTTGCATTTCTTCTGTACAGTTTTTACTGTGTCGCAGCTAGCCGGGTCGCCCTTCTTTAGAGTGAGTTTTCGGGATTTTATATTCGTCTTAGAATCGCATTCGCTCCAGGCTCCCCTGACATACCGGCAGGGATCTGTCAAAGGTATATCATATCCAGGTATATTCGTCACTAACTTTTGCTCATGGCTTCGCCCACGTTAATGTAGATTTAACTATTCCTCGGGAGTAGTACTCTTTTCAGGATGAAATATAACAGAATGTCTTTTTATATATCCCTGAGAAGGTGTATAAAATATTTCATGATTATTTGTTGAGTTCTTAAGCTGTGAAAATGTAATAAACAAACAAACTCACGCTTGCATTTGTAATATTAGTAAGGATAAGGAAGGAAAGAATTAGAGAATCTATGTGTTTTAAATTACTTCTTTAGAGGCTAAGACGCATGATAAACCAAAACCAAAAAAAAGAGAATAATGAAATTTATACGATATAGTAATGAATACAGCTATCACTACATATTATAAAACGTAAAGTTTGTAAGGTTGTAGGGGGTAATCTCTGGAACTACTGGTCCGATTTAAAAATTCTTTCAGTGTTAGATAAGTCGTTTATCGAGGAAGGTTATATATATCATCACGCTAAGACCAATAGATGCGGAGCACCAATGAAGAATGTTTCTAAATCAGGGAGTTTTTTTCCTCTTGAGAGCTTCCGCTGCGTGTTACCGTTAGCTCAAAGTAACTATTCCACGCAGACGAAGTCGCAGGCAGAAGCTAGTTTTAAATATGTTTTGAAAGGTAGTTGTATCATGTATGTAGATAGATATATCTTCATATTTAAGTTCAGCATAACAGTATGTGTATCTGTATTATTTTATTAGAACCCAAATTAAATCCAAGACCTGCTTAAATGTGATCATTATCGTTGGCCCTTATTTGCATCCCATGGATCCCTAATTTTTTGCCTGTCTGGCCCTCAAATACCTCTAGGGATATATCGATATAGACCACTTTGGGAACCACAGCTCTAGACAAAACGTTTTATTGTGTCCTCTGATTCCTGTGAACTACGTGTTTTATCTGGATTAACTGACAGCTGATTTTTCTTTTATTTTGTTTTTAAGTTTCCTTTGTCCTGTCCTTTGTAAAGTCTGAGTAACCCTTATGGAATAGCATAGCGATATATAGTTATAATAAAATCGCCAGTCACGTCAAAATCGATTTAAACTTTTTTTTAACTAACCAATTCTTAAATTACAGACTTTTCAATTTATACCTATATGGATTTAATACAATACAATTGTAAGTTCCATCCATACAAATGTAATACGCTATAGTTTATTCTTTTTACAAACTTAGCAATCACTTTCAGAATACTAAATGAAATAAAGAAAATAAAGCCTTCAGAACGTAACTTGTCGTTCAAAGTCACATTCCCGAGTTAATCAGGCACAATAAAACAATGAATATGGCAGACGTCTGATATATAAGTATGTGTACAAAAACCGTAAAGTTTCGTATAAATTAATAACTATGTACGTTTGAAGGCGTAAATTGCTATTCTTTACTGTCAATAGTGACGTACGTTAATACTAAAATTTATCCAATGTATAATTTTAGGATATATAATTAATTTAGTAAAGATTTTTAAATTATATATATGTATAACTATACATTATTATATCGAACTATATGCAATATGCGTCCGCGAACAAATCATTTCTCGTTTTTACTAACGAAGAAAGAACGAAGAAAGAGCGTCCTTTGACAGAATCCTCAGCGGATTATAAAAATTGGTGTACTTCTTAAAAATCGCTTCGGTATTTGTATTTTTGTTTTAATTTGAAATTATATAATTATATCCAATTATTTCGAAAATAAATCTATATTTCACGTCATTATTGTAGGGTGTCAAAATAGCCATCATAACTTGGTATCTGTTTTAAACCAGATTAAAAAGTAGTTTAGAGTTTTTGGCGGGATTTTGGTCTGTCATGTAGTGGATTTTTTTTTTAATTCATAATTTTGTTTTGTTTAGAGTCAAGTACTCTATATTTTATAAAATTGGTGGTGTTATACGTAATATAGTTTGGTTATTGTGCATAAGTGAAGTGAATGGAAAATAATACCACGGACCATGAATTCTGAGATGCCACAAAAACTCTCTGGAAAGTTCTAACAAGGGAACCACCATCTTTTTTTTTATGGCATGAGTGGCTAACGAACAGATGGGTCACCTGCTGTTAAGTGATCACCACCGTCCATGGACACTAACAACACCAGAGAAGTTGCAAGTGCGTTGCCACCCTTTGGGGGGAAGGGTTGGGGGAGGTAGAGGAAGAGGCGATAGGAGAGGGGAGGGGAGGTGGGCTCTCACTGACCGAACGAAACGCAACGATGCAAGCACTGTTACTTCACGTCGGTTTTCTATGAGAGGGTGGTACTACGCCGGGCGAGCCGACCCATTCACGCTGAAACCAGTAATAGTTTCAGCGTGGCTCTACCACCGTAAAACTTGTTCTTGTTGGAACATTGACATCACACGACACTTGTAATATTATTAACAATTCGACAATGGCAGTAATAACCTGGGAGATTGGTTGCCAAAAATAAAGTTTAAATAAAAAAGTAGTATTCAATTTTAAAAAATAAACAATTCTATTGTTTTCCCTATTGCGCGATGTATAATGATTTATACAATATAAATAACAAACGATAATGTTGTCGTATAAATAAGTGCAGACATTTCGTAAAGAAATCGTTTTTTATAAAAAAAACTTTAAAATGTTTTTCAGATGCCACATACGCAGATGTGGACGGAGCAGATGTGGTTATTTCGGGCCCGCTCGAAATAGGCAGACATAAAATAAGAAATAAAAGGACATAAGAATGAACAAAAACTAAGTCGCGCAGTGATACATTCGAAGCGTAAATATTTAACAATGGTATGCGCCGAAAACGAAAAGGTATGCAGTTATTGCTGTAGGCCTTTATAGTTATATAGTGAGGGAGTCGAATAAATTTATCTTTCTGACTTATAACTCGTGGTAATTATTCACTTTGTACATTTCCCTTTATTGTCTAACTAGCTGAATCTCGCCAGCTTCGTTGAGGATTACAAAAAATGTCAATCGAATCCAAAATACAAGTATAAATATATAGAAATTTCTACGAAAAATTCCGCACTGAATGGTCATAGTCCTATGCCGATAATTAAGTTATTTTGACGTATTTAAGCCTAACTAATATACTAACTAACGGGCACAGCGGACTTTGTCCCGCCCTCATAATAAAAAACCATGAAATTAGAGATATGGCGTCGGCTTCGATCAACAGTAACTAGATAAAGGGTCGGTGCGAAAAATACGTCTCGGTAAATAACAGCTCACTTGAAATGTGAGTCCTTATTTTGTTTAGTTTGTTTGAAACACAACCAATGTAAGCACGTTTCACATGCTGCAGTGTATTCAAAAGATGCAAAAATAATACCCGAAAAAACAAATTAACGGCCGGAGTATCTTACTTTCGCTAAATACATGTTGAATAAGTTATATTCTAAGCTTTAAACTAACAAATAATATCAAATTTTGAACAAAATTACCGATTTTAAACCTGTGATACAAATGTTTGGCCTAGGCCCTCCAACCACGCACAATAACGGGAAACGTACTTTATTTATTACGTGTTAAGGTTGAATTCACACTAAATGTTGTTTATGTTGTCTTTTCATTTGTGAGGGGAGAAATTTATTGCTTTGCTCGTTTTATCGTAAGTATTAGATAATATTTTGAAGATTTGTGATTTTATTATTAGGTGTTATGGTTGTAATTAGGTTGAACTTAAAACTGTTTTAAAACTTTTTTTCTCCCTTTCTTAGTAAACAAATAGCTACACATAAATACGCCGACGGCTTTCAGCTTCGATTTTTATGCGTGACCCTTTATCTAGTTCTTGTTGATCGAAGGGCGTCGGTGACTTTTTTGTAGGTATTATCAAGCTCTACAACATTTCTCTAGAACTCGAATCATATATTTCTCATCGTTAAGGCAGAGTTCGTAAGAAACGTTTTCATTCGACCGATTTTTCTCCGACTTGCTTTACAAATCCGACTACTACAAAATGTCTTTTCATTTTCATTCAGTTAATATATAGCCTATGTATGATACTTACAAATAACGTGGCTTTTAATTGGTAAGATTTAATGTAATTTTCCAAATCGGTTTAGTAGATCCAGAGATTACCCCCTACAGTGTCACAAACCTTACCTACATATAATATAGATTATTAAGGGTATTCCTTTTTTCATTTCACTTTATGTTATAATATATCCCAGACAGAGAGTAAATAAGGGAAAATATGAGAAAAGTCGAATGAATCACGCTAAGAGACAGTTAATGATCGTATCATACCAAAATTATAATACTAACGTACTAACAATTCACCCCGATAATGCACGGGAACAACGTACAAATATGACATCATAATTATACAAGCGAAATGTTACACGTAACATCCCATCCATTTCTTTATACTTTGACGTTTACATTTCATAAAAATCATACAAATAACTTATTATTTATTACGCATAATTTGAAATTTGTAATATCTACTAATTCAATTCAATACTAATTCAATGTAATTACATACTGCAAGGGACAATTTTGATCTATATCCCATGGCCTATATAGCTAAATTATTTAATTGGACTGAACTCATAATACATTGAACAAAATAGCTTCGCAAATAAACCACGTTCTTTAATAATATGTAAAAGATTACAATTGTTACTGTGGTGTGGTGGCTACGCGTTGATTAGAATACATCGAATTCTCTCTACATTCTAATAATACAACTGTACGCGTTATACAATATAAAACTTTAGCAAGAAATTCTCTAAATGAACTAAGGGTACACAAAAACATAAGGGGAAAGGAACTTCTGTTTACACTATTCGATGATCATGTTACTACATATTATAATGGAAAATACGACGATTGAGTTTTGGGGTGTAAGGGGTGTCAAATGACATCTAAGACTTGAGACATCCAAGCCAACCTCACCTGCACGTGGTGCACCCTGCTGAATAACGAACGAGGCAATGACGAAAGCGGGGTGGTAGGGTTTTACAGCCTGACTGGGTTGTAACCACCATGTATATGGCGAAAAAGCCCGTCATAGTGATTCGCTTCTGCGGGTCGCGTTTCGGGATCAGCCTGTGCGTATCCAGCTTTTCGCAGGCCGGCATGACAGCGGCAACCGACGATGGATACTGTGTCACTCGGTGGTCGCAATTGTTTTTGGATTGTACTGTGCTTATCATCAGGCACAGTGCAGTCATTTTGCCGTGCTACTATAAAAAGCAAAAAAAAATAAATTATATCAATGTGGCAATAAACGAAGAAAAATTTCGACAAAATTAGGTAATTTAATTCACATTAATTTTTGACCAATAAGAAATCTATACTTTTGCTATATGAAACTTTCAAACACAATTTGGATATTTCATTGGTAGTGCTACAAAACGTTATCTATTATTTCTGAATGTTATTATAAAAATTGAGTAATCTCAGGAGTTAAATTGCATATTGGGGAAAGTTAGTCAAACGATAATATAATAATCTAGATTTAAAAAAACTAGAGTTTTGGAGAAAAAATCGCTTATTTATTATAATTGCTTGAGAAGTTTTTATTATAATTCTTTCATTTCTGAGGTAACACATACTGAAGTGAAATAAATTCTTCCACTCTCTGTCTCTCTCTTTCTGTAGAAATAAATAGATAGATATATAAATTATATTTACCATATACATATATACAAACAGCTATATTGAATAGTTTTAAAATGTATTTTGTACTTAGACAACATGCTTCTTACTGTCTTTACTTTTCCTTTGAAATTTTATAAAAATATTGTCTAACCTAGAAACAAATGCAAATGTAATAATAAATTAAACTAATTCAAGGTTTTTCTTATTATACCTAACCCTGTACTACGATATTCAACAATGGATTAGTAGAAATCATCACGCAAATCCGATTCTAATAGTATTTCCAGGATGAGGCGTGGCGCACACTTATTTACTAAATTGCCAGTTAACTTATATTCGTTGCACATCCTGAAGAAGATGCTGTCGTATAACAAACAATGAACATTGTGTAGTATATTGTAATGAAATCTTTTCTTCCAAAACTCAACACGTCAGCAAATTACTGGACTACCTAATGTAATATTACTGTTGCAGTAAAATGCATCCGCAACCAATGAAACGTAAAAAAACTGAAATTTGAAGAAAATGAAAGTTGTAAAAAAAATATTTAATGACAGCCCTTTTTCTAATTTATATATTAGATTTTTAATAAGGTTACATGTGTTTCTTTACTAAAAATTCATTAATATAATAATAGACGGGACCGTGAATTATGGCTCTTTTGAAATGAAAATAATTAGGTGTTTGTTTCCATGTATATAGAGTAAACATTTTTTTGATAGTTGACTTTGGATATTCTGAGCCAGAAAATGCAAAAACTTGTTTTAAATAATTGTCAATTGCTTCTTTATTCATCCAGACTAATGAAGAAATCATTATTTTGTCATACTTAAAGAGAATTTATACTTCTCTCTTTAAAAAATACTAAGCAAAAGGCTATTAAGTAGCATATTCGTAAGTAGTATAATATATCGTAACAAAAAAATGGATTGTATAAAAAAAGTTTACTTTGTGATACCTAGGAACAAAGATAAAATATTGTCATATACCTTGACAAATAAAGGTCAGTACAACAAGCCACTGGCACGTTGCCCCGCGCAATTTCGCAATTGCAAGAGTACAATAAACTTTGTCTGACCTCTCAGCTCTCGTGCTTTTTGTTATCTAAAGATTCTAAAGAGTTATACCGAAAAGTATCTAATTACTTCAAAGATTACTTCTATAACTTCATGAAAGTACAAACAATTAAATGAAAATGTTATTTTCTTCTCACTAATCTAGAGACAAGGTTGAAGTACGATACATTAAGAAAACCAAAGAGTCTTAAATTCATCAGATATCTATGATAAATTACGCGTTCTTATCCGATATAAATATGGGGTTCTTCAAGCGTAACGTGAAGAGACATTTATGCAGGCCGGCATGACAGCGGCGACCGGTGAGGGATAGCGTGTTGAGAGACAAATTGACTGTACTGTGCTCACCATCAGGCACAGTACAGTCAATTTACCGTGCTACGATTTAAAAAAAAAACATATATATATATATATATGAAATTTTAAACCAATGATTACGCAAATGATTTTATGATGCAACAAAGCGTGTAATAATCTAGTACATATGTACGTGCCCTTTTAAAGCCTCGATTATACAAAAAATGGAACAAATTAAGAGTTCAATTCTGATACCAATTTCAAGATAGTTTTGTATTCCAACTGAACACTTGTATGGCATAAAATCAATTTATCGAAAAGTAAATGTCGCTTCGTATAGTTCGTCTAAAATACTAACCTCTATTTTTAGCACCCCTCGCGGTGCGAACGTGGACCTCTTGCTCACCTTCCTCCCACACCTCACCCTCTGCTGAGACCAAGGCAACCGACAGCAAGACAAGTCCTGCGAGTGCCCACAACAAGTGTCTGTTCTGTGAACAATATAGAAAGACATAAATATACCTTCATAATATTTTATGGCTATTTTTAATATTATTATTTCTTCGCTTGCTGATGAACAACGATCGCAGATGCATAGATTTTATAGTTATATAGCCGCATGTGTGAATTTAAATTTGTTAGTAAAAAAAAGAACTAAACTAATATCATATATGTTTCACGAAACTATCATATTAATGCTTCGCTTATTTTAAATTGTAGTATATAACATACAGTTTTTGGAATTTAGAGTAAATACAAAATAGGTTAATTATTTATATAGGTTAATAGGTTAGTTGCAATATTATTGACTCTTATTTCTTTGTGACATAACAGAAACAGAGATAAAATAGAAAAATAATATTTAATAAATAATACTCTAAGCATAGACATCGTTTACAAAAACAAGCAACATCTGTCTTCTGAACCCCCATGTATATTTCCTCAAATTCAACCCAAATTGGAACTCGAATATCTCGATGCAAAACTTTAATACATCACCGAATGCATTAACAAGGTTGTTTTAGTCTCAATTCCATTTTTCTATATCAATTTTACGTTTTATAATAACCAAAAATATTTAGGTTCTTTGTGTTATGAGAACAGACGGGCTAATAGCATAAATAATGTAAAAAAATTAAAATGCTGCCAAGTTTCAATAAAGCTTGACCTTGACAAATCGTGGGCAAGTATAGATATGTTTTTACATAAAAGAGTGCTTGAAAAATATTAGAACTAAACCAGTATATAAAATAAAACGTGTTCTTAAACAAAAGTCAGTAAATGGAAAACAATTAAGCAGAGGAAAATTGTAATTCGATTTTTAGATACGGTAAATTCACGGCATAAAAAATAAACTTTAAACTATTTTTGTATTTACTCGTGGCCTATTCATTTAATAACAGGTCGTCCTAATAATAGTCGAGAGTTATACAAGATAGATATATATAGAAAAGACATTTTGCGATTCATTAATATTGATAATACTCCTATACGAAATCAAATAGTTTCATTTAATCATTAGTCAAATAAAATAAAGGTTTCCTTAAAGAAAACAATTACGAGGTAGCGACATTTTTTCTCTCGAACTAACAGCTTCACCGGACTATTAAGGCGAGCGCTTACGGCACTCAGCCGAAGGAGTTAGCTACAGTTAGTACACCTGCTTTTAAATTACTAGAGAAGTTTGTAGATAACGATAAATTAACGAGTGAATCCGTAGCAGAACAAATGTTATCACTACTCGGTTATCTGTAGTACTAATTGCGTATCAGTCGACTACGAGATTGCATTCTTGCCCGAAAGCCGCTACCACGACCATAAACAACAACTTAATTTGATTCACGCATCTATCCTATTTCCCGATTAATTTGTATATAGATAAATAATGTACAGTTTCAAAATAACCGCGTAAAGATATATAAAAATATTAAATAATCAACCAGCAAAACGGTATTTAACATTAAACTTATATATTTATAACACGTTCTAGTATGTGCGCAGGATGAGTACACGGCATAGAGAGATAACCGCACAGTCAATGACTTTAATTATTTCTCGGTGACATGACAGCGCCTCTGCTAAATTTAACTCATCTCGATGGTCATTGGTCAGTCGACCCCAGTCTCACGATAACCGGCGACACATGTCTACTTTATTTAAAATATTACTATATCTACATAATGAACTTTTATATAATAAATTACTGTTATGTCATAGGATACTATAAAGTTATTGATGTCACTTTGAACTTTGACACGTATTGGAAGTACTCGTATACCGAAATTGGATTCATAGAAGTTTGTCTTATTTATTTTTAAATACATAAATTATATGCTTTTCAGCTTACATATATGTATGTTGACAATACATGTTTGTTACCTAGTTATGTGATACTGATAATTAATTGCGACTTCATAGGCGTTAACTGCAAGATGAATTATTTTAAGAACAAAAATAACTTTCTGGAATATTGTAGCTTGCTATCAGGGCAGAACCAATACAAATTCACAAAGTTTACTGAGTTTTTATTACATTGATATATATAAATGACATAGAAATATAAGTAGTATTCGTTGTAAATAATATTAGTGTTCATGTAATGGTTAGTTCAATGTAATTAAGATGCGATGCCCTCTGATTTGAACTTGACATCACTAACTACGCTACACTACGCCCTTGAAATCTATATTATGTTTATAAAGCCAAACAATAAAAAAATTAATTGTTCAATAACATAAAATAGTTCAATTAATTATGTAGTATTATTTTACAAATGAATCTCAGTTTGATAATAAAACTTCTTACTAGTACCTATTATAAATGTGCATACAAGTTCTCAGGGTTACAGAAGAGGACTTAGTATGCCTTTTATTCACAAAAAAATACTGCTCCAGATAGATACATGAAATCTACATTAACGCGAGCGATGCCGCGGGAAAAAGCTAGTCTATATGAAATTGTTAAACTAATGCATTGAATATTCAAAGAAATAACACGAAAGGATTTAAATGCTTCAGAAATGTACGGTAACACTACAGTTTAGCGGGAAAAATTAGAATAGTCTGAATTATCTGAAACTGTCAATGAGTCATGAGCCCTACAGTATAGGATTTGTGCATAACAATGTTATTCAATAAAGTAAGCTTTGTTCTTCTGGGTCAACGTCACTTCTTTGTAGCGACGCTGATAAAGAAACAATGGCGGGGTGTAAGCAAATAAAATGTATTCATATCAACGGTTTTCATTATTCTAAACATATTTGTGTGAAATAAAATGTATTTAATTACCCGTTTTTGGCTTTTTTTGTTTTTGAAACTGAAATAGACTGGAGATAAGTCACAATGTTAAAAACAAACGACAACACCGTATAGCCTAATAGCACCTAGCACTATTAAAAAGTAGCTTTTGTTTGCGGCCTCGCTCGCTTCATTATAGATTTAAACTCCGGGACAGTTTATTACTTCGATATTAAAGGTACACTATGTCCATTTCAGTATGAAAGCCTAATAAACAAAACAAAACAAAAAAAAATATTGGTACCGAGGGATAGGTTAAATCTGTATTAGCGCAAGCGTAGTCGCGAGCAAAAACTAGTTAAGAATAGAACACAGCTTGTCACTTAATTTTTAAAATCGAATCACTAAGGTATTCATACCTTCATGAAATGACATATAAAAAGAAGTTATACTTATAAATGTATAAATAAATAGATTTGTTTGAATGTTTGTTCATCAATCAGGCTTACGCGACTGGAGGAATTGTTTTCGGCATATAAGTATGCCCTAAAATAATACCGGGATCACTTTTTTTTAACAAAATTTAAAAAAATACGCCCATCGAAACGGGCGGGGTAGACGTTATTTATGATATGGTATGTAGAGTAATTGCTGCACATTCGTTGCCTTTTTAGCGACAATTTACTATAAGTAATTCCTTGTTATTACGAGCTGGTTGATTACTAGTAAGAAAAGGAACACTGTAGTCAAGCTGTTTGTATTAATTAACAAATTTTGAAATAAATTTTCCTCTTCACCGCTTAATCTGTTATATATCAGTTGTATTATAATTTATATAACAAAAAAAAACTTGTAATAACACTCCATAATTATATAGAGACGATATTAATACACTTGTTAAAAAATTGCAAATTAATTGTTAAATAGAAAGAGACAAATATAACAAGCTTTAAAAAATACTTTCTTAAACAACATTGAATTTATCTATATTAATTTATTTAACGCGCTAAGGGTTCGGACATTTTAAAAACTTACATCACTCGCGGGTTTTCATAACCAATTCTTATTTAAATAATGAAAACATAATAAAACATGACATTAAAAAAAAACCTAATTTAAATACTATTTGCAATGAATTATATAAATATATACATATTTATATAACTTAAGACACTTTTAGTAAAGGTTAAAGAATGTTGTTAAAAATAGAATAAAAAACAGTATCTCACCTCCATCTCTGAACAGTATTCACGTGATAGGAGCCCGGTTAGGATAGTGCTTGTATAGGAACGTGGTGTTCGAACGACGGGTGGGATAAGAGTGTCTCAGCGCCGACGCCGCGCACCGTTCCGTGTCAGGATACACAAAACGCTCGCCTATTGATCTGGCCCTTGCACCCGGGCGTGCCTCTACAGTTGCTCCTGTACGCATATCGGAGTACCCACCTTATATAAATCCATACCCCTCCCCCCCCCCAACCTGCTCAATCTCTCTATCTGCGGTTAGTCGAGATTTATTGCCTTTTCCTGGACTCACCGGATTACCTATTATACAAAACGATGGACTATTTGTGAGAAATCGCAATACGTTTCATTTGTTTTAGACGATATATGATAATAACAAGTTAAGATTACCGTTGAGAATAATTAATTGATTCAAGTAACTAATTAATCTAACAATGTATATATAATATTTGAAATCGTAATTTAGTTTTTTTTTTATGCTTTAACAAATGGATTTATCAATGATGTAATAATAGCTTGTATAATATATTAATTTTTTTTTGAAGAACACAAATTGAGACATATAGGTTCCATCGGACTACAGACAGATAGGTTTTTAGCATAAACTGCATACAACGAAGATGTATTTATTTTAATTAGTACCTATAAGATCGTAAACTTGTAATTAGTATATGATATACATATATTAATACGTGAAGCCTAAACTTTGTATCGCTTTTTAACGGAATTGGGCGAACGGATGAACGTGAAATTTGACATAGTTAAAGTTAATATGGAGGAGAAGTGCAGAAAGCTATTTATTTTATATAAAATGCATTAAAAGTACATTAAATTAATTAAAATATGCATTACTCACACTACTGCTTCAATTTTACACAACATATACACACATGTAAATAAAGAAGACATTTTGACATCTGTCAATAAAGAACTTCAAAAAAGGTTGTGAAGGAGGTTGCTATGCTCGACTGTATGTATTATTTTACTCTTACGTTCCAATTACCCTTTTTCATTCTATATTCTACAATAATATTATAACATAATAAATACCCTTTGACAAAAGAACCCTAATAAAATTCAAACTTTAAAAAATCAATGAACTATGACGAATGTCGACCTCTGTGCGCCCACTAATATGATATACATAGCCTAAGAAATAAGATAAGTAACTAAGGGTAAAAAAAAGGTCGTAAATGAATAATTTTACACATCGACTGTTTCTATTTCCTACGTCAAAATAATCATAGGTTACTGACACTGCTCTCTTGATAAAAACAAAAACAAACCCAAATAACACAATCATATTATTAGATTAATGAAACCTACTTCTTCGGTGACGTTAGTAGTTTTTTTTTAATATATATTATAGGACGCAAACGAACAGGCGGGTCACCTGGTGTTAAGTGATCACCGCCGTCCATGGACACTAGTAACACCAGGGGAGGCGCAAGTACGTTGCCAGCCTGTGTTTGGGAGAGGGGTTGGGAGGAGGAGAAGGGGAAGTGGGTTTCCGGCGCTCTCACTGACCGAACGAAACGCAACAATGCAAGCACTGTTACTTCACGTCGGATTTCTGTGGGTCGGGTGTTAGAACCACGGACGAGCCGACCCATTCATGCTGAAACCAGTAATAACTTCAGCGTGGCTCTACCACCTTCCAAATGTTCAGTAAAAAACATTTTATCTAATTGAAATTTTTGAAAGTATTATAGTATGTACCTACAGAGAACGTAGAAATATCAATTGGAGAACCCTGACAATCAATATTAGTGAGTCATTATCTAACACACTTCACAAACTCATAATAATAATACTCGCGTCCGTCAATAGAATGCACGACAACAGGAAGTACTTTATCTTATATAGACATATTCGCAGGGATAGTGCTAATAATTCTCTCGACAACAATTAATGTCAATAATCAAAGAGATATGAAAGTTCATTATGAACATTCTTGACTTCCTCCGCAGATAATTTATTAACTACATATGTCAATCAAATGTTCATTCCATATGGTGATATATACTATATTTAGGTATCATTTTGTAAGCCGAACGGAGACAGAATCTATACTGATATTATAAAAAGGTAAAGTTTGTGAATTTGTGACATGGTAGGGTATAATAGCTGGATCTATTAAACCGATTTTGTAAATTCTTTTACCAATAGAAAGCCACGTTATTTTTAGTATAGTAGGCTATATATTAACCCTAATATTGAAAAAAATTTTTGTGGAAGTCGGATTTGCAAACCATGTCGGAGAAAAAACGGTCGAACGAAAAGGTTTCTTACGAACGCTGCCTTGACGATGAGAGTTATAGGATTGAGTTCCAGAGAAAAATTGTAAAACTTAATAACGCCTACAAAAAAGTCAGCGACAGCATATGTCTAACTTTTATATTTAAATCACAAAAAGTAGTTTTTTATAGATGTTTACCGCCCAACGAAGAGGACACGGGTCAGCTAGTACTCAATATTGTTCTTACTTATCCAAACAATTTTATAAATGGGAATGTCATTTTGTTTAACGAAATGAAACCTCCTTTAGGCTCGTTGAGCGGTATTTTTGGTAGGAGATACGCTTATAATTTCGCGTTATGACATGCTAGTAAGCGTGACCGACCGTATTGCGCTTGCGCGGCTTGCTTTAGACTAGCGACGCGTAGTATAGGAGCCTGTGTACATCTAATATTGATATTTTGTATTGAGATTGTGCAGCCCATCATATGTTTGATTAATGAATAAACTATATAAAAATGTATATCATTATTGTTCCGAGTACCAATATATGTGAAAACCAAAGTAATAATAACAATTTCAATGTACAAATTATGAAATTTAAATAATTAATATAATTAATTTACAAATTGAAAATAGATCAAGGTTCTTCTATTGTATTGAGTTTACACTTCTGTCGGCAGTCTTTATTACCTACCTCCTTATACTACCTCAACTTTTAATGGTGGTAGAGCCACGTTGGTAATGGTGGTAGAGCCACGTTGAAACTATTACTGGTTTCAGCATGAATGGGTCGGCTCGAACGGGGTAGTACCACCCTCTAATAGAAAACCGACGTGAAGTAACAGTGCTTGCATTGTTGCGTTTCGTCCGGTCAGTGAGAGCGCCGGAGGCCCACCTTCCCTCCTCTCTCCTCCTCTCCCTCTCCATCCCATAATCCCTTCCCCCAAAAGGTGGCAACGCACTTGCGAATCCTCTGGTGTTGTTAGTGTCCATGGACGGTGGTGATCACTTAACAGCAGGTGACACACCTGCTCGTTTGCCAATTATGACATTAAAAAAAAACTTTTTTTGTCTATTAAAAAACTTTGTTCCCAAGGGGTAGGTCAAGTCTAATGTGAGCGAAGCCACGGGTACAAGTAACGCGTTATAATCAAATACATTAAAAATATACCAGATTTCACTATTAACTATTGACGCGGTACAATTCGATTTGTAGGACTTTCTTCTAATACCTGTTAGATTTGGACACGTGATACGTTATAGCACGTCACTCCTGAGGTTTCGGATCATCATGTAATAGAGTTCCGATGAAAATCCATTACGTAATTTATGTGACAAGTGTGTCAAAGCACATTATTTTTATCTTCTTAGTGTATCTGTTTAACTGCGTAAAAATATTATCGTGTTATGATATACTTATAAATATATTCTTTATTATCAATACAAATTTATCAAAAACAAGTATACAAATGAGGTTTAAATATAACAATATAATATTTATATGCATACCATCGAAAACTATACCTATAGATTACAAAGCAACTGTATACACTACTCATTTGCAGTTCAACGATTTTATCACTCTGTGTTTCCTTTCAGAGAAAGTTTTAGATATAGATTACAATACATTTTGTTGCGTATAACAAAATAAATTGTAGGATCGGTATTTACATTAGCCATTCCAGGATTTGAGTTTCATGTACGATTATTCCAGACATTAAATTATGTATTTCGCAAGAGCAAAGCGGTAACAGATGTAAGCAAATTACAGATTATGCCCCAAGCACTAAATTAAAATTTGTTCGCTTCTCTAATTTCTTAATATTATAGTGGTTGTTACTTTTTATTTCCGCTTGGAATTGGCCGTTACCATGTATCACTGCAAAACATTTGGTTTCATTGCACGTGGTGTCCAAGTAAAATCAGAATCTATTGTTAGAAAGACCGAAATGTTAGTAACTAAAACGGATTTAACTATTTTAGGTACACATCGCGGAAATAAAATTAAACGTTTTTTGTTGCAATGAGACGTGGTAGCATCGAAATTACGCCGTCTTCAATCAAAAAGCAATTCCGTTATATTAAAGCGGTAACTATATTACTTATATTAATAATAGTAAAATTTAGTAAAAATTATATTAATAAAAGTAAAAAAGCGGTAATTATAGTAATTATATTAATAATAGTAATACGAATACAGAGGCAGGACTGTCGGTGTCTTGCTAACAAGTGATAATGGCTTAGTGGCTAGTGGAACCGGAGCTTTTGATGAAGAAATACATAGTTATGTAACTAAGTTATACAACTTCATATAACTAACTATACAACATACTTTTGTAGGTGGTAAAGCCACTCGGAAGATATTACTGGTTTCAGCATGAATGAGTCGGCTAGCCCGGGGTAGTACCACCCATCCCACAGAAAACCGACGTGAAGTAACAGTGCTTGCATTGTTGCGTTTCGTTCGGTTAGTGAGAGCGCCGGAATCCCACCTTCTCTCACTAAACTTCTTCTCTCCTCTCCCCCCAAACACAGGCTGGCAACACACAACACACTCCCTTGGTTTTAATAGTATCTATAGACGGTGGTGATTACTTAACATCAGGTGATCCATCTGTTCGTTTGCCTCTTATGTTATAGAAAACAACATAGTGATAAATCTATGGCATTTTCTAAACCAACCTTCTCCCTCCACATAATCACTTAAAATTAAATGAGGTTGTAATTGTAATCAAACATATAAAGTATAAAAACTACTATACTAGGTATATAAAAAAAAAAATTTTAGTTACGCGGCCATGTAACTTCTGCCTTAGGTACGATATACACGTGCTTCGAAAGATTGCTCTATTACCGATGCACTTTATAAATCCTGGGGCGGTTATAAGGAAGTCTCGTCTATGTAAGTGGTTATTAGAATCAGATGTGAGCTTGGAGCACTATATTGACCTTGCCCTCTAGACCACTTTTCCTATCTACTAGGAATTACAGTCGTTATACCTATCAATTTCAATTATTTACATTGTAACGCCACAACCAGTTAAATTGGCGAAGAATTCCGACCCTCTGTGATAGAACACGTGTATTCTCATTCAAGAAAAATCAACGTAGAGTCGAGAATACCAATGTACCAAGTATTAAGTTTAGACTTAAGATAATCGGTGCATGTATTTCATTCAAACACAACTTTAAGTTAAAGAGATACTAAAGTTCATAAAAAAATTTTGTGGTTGGTATGTTATATTTTGTTAACATTTCGGAAAATCGTCTATTACAGTTCTACATAATAACATCAAATATTATTTATTAATTATAAAGACAAACATAAAAGTAGCATATCTATTTAAATCAATAGCAAATATTGCTAAAAACCAGAAAAAAAACTTAAAGCGATGATGGCTTATTTGATAGCGTGTTCGGACACAGCATCGATGGACGTAGGTTCGAATCCTTTTTTTTTATTCTAGCACGGCAAAATGACTGCACTATGCCTGATGGTAAGCACAGTGCAATCCAAAAACAATGGCGACCACCGAGTGACACACTATCCATCGCTGGTCGCCGTTGTCATGCCCGCCTACGAAAAGCTGGATATGCACAGGCTGATCCCGAAACGCGACCCGCAGAAGCGAATCACTATGACGGGTTGTTTCGCACTATACATGGCGGTTGCGACCTAGTCAGGCTGTAAAACTCTACCACCCCGCTTTCTTTTAGCTTGAGCGCAGCACTTTAGCAGTGATGCGTGTTCAAACAAGATGAAATAACGGCAGTGAACGATCAGTACCAGCCTGTCTCTCTAAACAGAGCGTGATCACGCCCATGCCCGCGTAACCACAGGTCACGCCGCCGTGGTCTGAGGGTAAATTTCGCTCCCGCACACCAGACTAGACCCCCTCGGCAGCAGCTCAAGCCTACGTCAGTTCCCTTGGCGTGGAGCCCTTGAGTACGCTGCTCGCGCGATACAGTGACACAAAATCTTACATCACTGCCACAACATATCAACATATATTACAGATATCCGAAGGATATAGGACATATAAACGAAGGAGGGAGCCTCCGGCTCCCAGGGAAGTAGAGGCGGAGAGACGGCGTCTAAGGGAGGACGCCGTCGAAAGGTGGTAGTAGGACCTGGCGGACGAGCGGTTCGGGCGGTTCACTGTGGACGCCGTCCGCCCGGTCCTGCGGGCGTGGAAAGAGAGGGAGTGGGGCTCCCTGACGTTCCGACTAGTGCAGGTACTCACCGGACACGGTTGTTTCGGGTGGTACCTGCACCGGATCGCACGCAGGGAGCCGACCGCCGCCTGCAAGACAATGAAATATACACAATATTATCTTATAAAAGTTAAATGACAATAGCATTATATATTGTATAGTTTAGAGCTAAGGATAACCCGTTACTTATGTATTAACGCCACCGCAGCTACATATATGATAGTAATGAAGTGCAATTAGGTTAGGTTAGATTTATCTTTATATGGACAGGCAGGAGGAGAAGGCGCTTCGCCCAACTCCTCCTGCCACCGTAGCTGGACCTGAGGGGATGGGCCGGGGGGCCCATCTCCTCATTGCACGGGTTCGGCGGACGAGGGGGGGCAGCTGGTGTGTACCCGGTCTGTCCCTCTATGGGTAGGAGCCCGGCGGTCACCTTCCGCCGGGCGGACCGTGGGGGTGGCTCTACAAGGTTGATTAGCTTGTTCGATCCCTTGCCGCCCCCACAAAACGGTCTGTCGGTACACTGTGGGGTTTTAGTCCGTGCGACTCGGACATAACCCACCCTCTCCCCCGGGAGGGTGGCGTATCCATAAGGGATTTCCCCACGTTAAAAAAAAAAAAAAGATAGGTCGCAAATTGCATGTATCAGGCAACAGCCAAAGCCGAGGTGTCCGCGCACCCTTGAGCTAGTTGTCAAAATAAAATCTGCTGAGTGCCTTAAGCGCTTGCCTTAGTAGTCCGGTGAAGCTGTTAAGACCTCGCTTGGTCAATAGCGTAGTCAGTTCGGAAAAAAAAGTGTTCAAACAAACAGACACAGACAGGCAGACAATTTTTTAAATGATTGAAATGTATTTTATTATTTATTCCAAGACACCTGCAGCAATTTTTTTCACAAAAATCTAAAAAGTACAAAGACTTTTGATTTACTTTCTTATTATATGTATAGATAGTTTTTATAAATTTGTCCTAAAATAGTTAAAAATATAACTTTACAAAGAAAACAATCTACGAAAATGAGTTCAAATCAACTGTCTTACTATTCTTGGTGATATAATAACATTTAACTATATCATTATTTCCGCGTTCTATAAAAAATAACGGATTAAAAACATACTTTAAAAATATACTTCTTACATAACACTTAACTTTGATGTTTACATAGGCTATGTTTTACACGTTCGTATGTTTTGATGCAAAGGTTAACGAGCCGTTGCGCCAGAATAGATTTCAGATTATTTTAGTAACGCTTACAGTTCCAAACTATGAGGACTAATATATGGAATATTCTGTTTTTAGTAGGTACATATATCACTTAATTTTATTGTTATATTACTAGCGAAAAAACTAGCAATCAATAAAGAAGCCTTAACCAATTTTTTATATCGTTCATTGATAATTAATTTTGATATTTAAAAACAGAGTTAAAATAAATTTCCACAAAAGAATATAGATAAAATTTTATTGAGTAAATGTGTTAATTTTCATTATTCAAGGAGTCTGCATTTTACAATGTGCTTCAAGAAAACCTTTTAAGCCAAGGGAGGGATCCTTACCATTTCTCGTAAGTCTGACCCAAAACACAATATTTTAAGAATAAATTACATAACACCTAACAATGTACGTAGTCCGTAAATATTTAATGTTGACGGCTAGATAACAATCGCAATTCTTTTTTATTAATTAATAAAAAAAAAATTGTAATACAATTATTTGATTATTTAAGTAATAAAGTATACTTATAAAATATTACATTTTCAAGCGACAGAGTTTAGAGACTTTTTATATAAACTTAGACACATGTTCTTTATTGTTTCTAATTACGTAGTATTTTTGTTATTAAAAATATTCACAGAATTAAAGTGAACATGAAACGTATTAAATTGGAACCCATATATGATATATATATATGATCTACTTTCCATAAGTAATTCATTTTTACTCGTTTTGAGTTATCATTGTGGGCAAACTCTTGTAGGTAACTCGAGATATGACGAATTAGCTAATCTTCGAATTAGCTTAAAATGATCACGTTAGTATGTTGTAAAATCAAACATTGCTATGTTCGAAATATAGAGAACCAATTTATTTTTTCGAGTTATGGAGGGAAATAAGTACCGAAATTTTGCTTCTGGGGAATTATTATTTACTTTGATTCATAGAGGCTTCAAATTTCGTGTAATGGCCTACCCAGGGCCTATCTAGGGCTTGGAGGGAAGGACACAAAGCATTATTTCAAGTTTTAGAAGTTTTCGACTAATCGAGGTTAACTTAAAGAAGTTCTACTATAATTACAACTAATAATAATAACAATAAATAATAACAAACGTGTACGGTACCATAGGCAAAGAAATGCAAATGAATCCTTTTTAACTAGTCATTTGGGCAAATTGTCTAATTTCAAAAATATTGATACCATGTCGTACCAATTGTAATTATTTGCGAGCCCATAATACTTTATTCCCATATTTTCACTGTGGTACTCTTGTTCCCATTACTTACTAAATGTACTAAACACGTAATTCTGGTTTTGTATAAGGAATAAGATAAATATATATATAGACTGTTCTGTTTTAATGACATGAATAGTGACAAATTATCCACTACCACCAGGAGACAGGGCTGCCTGTTTTTTATAGTGCGAAAAAACCCTACAGTAGATACCTTCCCACTGCCAGGGCACAGCGCGAGGGTTATGCATGAATCCTGCCGGCTAAAAACTCCACTGCTGTACCGCAGGTGTTAAGCTGGATCTTCTTCTTGGAGACAGGATTGCCTATCTTAAGTAGCAACGGTCATTGAGAAATCAACAACATTTAACCTATCAATAGAAAATTCCAAATTATATCTTTAACTGTGTGGTTTTGTAATTATAAATTAATATTATTATTTTATTTCAACAGGTCTACTTCCTCTCCCGTTACCGCGGATTGTGCGTAGGAACTCTCGTATCAAAGACAGCAGTTTTAACGGCTGCAGTTTGTGTGACCAATCCAATATCAAATGTCAGAGACACAAGGCCGTTAAATGTAATCACAGGCGTCACGTATCGCCATCCACGCAGAGGGATCAGAGTACAAGTCACCAAAGTGTTAATACCCAAGTGTGAGGAATTTGTTTTAATCATTTGTAGTCCTTTCCCACGTATTTTAGAAAAAGGTAGATAAGGGGAACAGTACAAGGTTACTAGAAAGCAAATTGTATGTCATCACTTCCAAATAAAAACATTGAGCCTTGACAGTATCCCTTGCAATTCATTTTTTTTGTGTAGTCTAGTATTTATATACTAAAAATACATTTTCTAATCTCAACGTATACAAATCTTTAACAATGTTGCTAGGTTACAATGAGTTATCTTCCATTACATAAAGGTAATTAATTATATGTGGTGTTAGAAGATAACTTAAATTAAAAGGATCGTAATTTGGATTATGTAATAATATGTTTGAAGACAATCTGCAAATTCTGAAAGAGTTAATTACAAATTATGAAGACAGGAATCAATCTAGCAGTTAACCGAAAGAAATTAAATCCATATTGACCGCCACTTCAAACGCAAATATATGAACAAAAAGTACTTGATTTAAAATTCAAAATCTGTTTTTGAATGACGTATGGATTATCAATCATACTGCAGACGCGTAATGGTAATGTATTCAACAAAAAAAAAAGAGCGCGTGTATCAGTGTGTATACGCGAAGGAAGTGAAATTACCTTGGCTTAAATTTATTAAATTATATATCTATGAGAATGCTCATAAACTGTATACTATGCGAAGTCCCGTAGTACAAATATTTTAGTTAGTAGGTGGTAGAGCCACGCTGAAGCTATTATTACTGGTTTCAGCTTGAATGGGTCGGCTCGACCGGGGTAGTACCACCCTCTCACAGAAAACCGACGTGAAGTAACAGTGCTTGCATTGTTGCGTTTCGTTCGGTCAGTGAGAGCGCCGGAGGCCCACCTCCCCTCCTCTCCACCCTTCCCTTACTCCACCTAACCCCCAAGAGAGGTTGGCAACGCACTTACGACTTGGTGTTGTAAGTGGCTATGGACGGTGGTGATCACTTAACATCAGGTGACCCACCTGTCCGATTGATTCCTATGATATAAAAAAAAATTAATTAAGTTACTGAATTTTGTATATTACTTGACCCAAACAGATACTTACACACAATGCCTACCATATGTTTAACGCATAACGCGTAACGAAAATTTATCCCTGGCTTGCTAACTTGAGTGGAAATTATTTCCATCACCCTGGCAACCTTCCACGCACACTAACTACACACTATGTTGTTGTAAAGCACATATAGCTAAATGCAGATTCAATATATGTTGTTCGGTATAATTACTTTCTTTCTAAATTCTATATCATTTACTAAAATTTGTATAATACCTTGTAAGACTTATTTGCAACGCTACTTATCACCCACTGTATTTCCAAATTCCTTTTTAAAATTGGTTCAAACACTCGTGGCTTCAATAAAGGCTAAAAGCTTCGAAGAAAAACTAGAAAATATATCTCTCTATGAAGATAAAGAGCTAATGTGCAAACGTGTCCTTTTATATTTTCATATTGTCTCATCTACTCCAGATGAATTCTTGGTGTGCATATATTTCATTGTATTGTCATACGCCCTGGTCTATTATAAAACCAGGAAGCATGTGAATCGTTCATGCAGATCAACGTGAGGCGATATATATAGAGGTAACTAAGTGGCAATTGTGATGGATGAACGTTATCCTCAATCGGCATTATATGACCCCGAGGCACTGCACGTGACACACGTGGCAAATCTCAACCTTTCCTATATGAACTTATACTTATACAGTTAACTGGATAAACCTTGAGCTTTCAGTACGTAGCTAGTAGAAATTTATTATTACAGATAAATCTATCAGGTATGTTATAGAATTATCTACTAATTATAATAATTTAGTATTTTAATAACAATCAGCTAAAATTGTTCCATCATTACTCTATAGATATCCACGCGTATCATTACCGGTTTCGTTAATTTGGCAATTATGTCAAAAAGATAAGGTTTTGAAATCCGACTAATAAATAAGTTCATGAAGAAAACCTTAATAAAGGAAATAGTTAAAAACAGCAAGTACTTTTGTTTAAATAATTATGCATCACAGATTTTTTTAAGTTTTAAGCCACGTATGCAAGCCAACAACAGCGTGCTGCACTTTATAAAATTTTCAGCAAATAATGTTTTTTTTAGTGACCAACGTCACAACAAACAGAGGTTACCTGATGCAAAAGTCTCCGGCAATACTACTACTAAAACGAAAAGTTCCCGACATACTCGCGGAAATACCGCTTCGTCCTCTCAATGTTGACTACAAAGGAGAGGAGGTTTTGACCCTGCAAGAAGAATGCTTCATTCCCGGGTGGCACTTCTTCTACAGAGGAGTAAATATCTATTTCGTAAAATTCACTCTGCAACTTTTAAGAGACTGTATCTAAACGTTTCCGCCATAAGAAAAAATGTTACATATATTTTACAGATATATATATATATATATATATATATAATAACCCAGCGTTATATATTAAGTATATTTTGATTAAAAGTTGAATATAATCTCCCTTCCGCAGCCCGCTGAGTATATCGTATGCATATTATTGAAGCAAATAACCATGATGTTTTTCCCCATATGTATGGTATTTGCATACCCATTAAACACGAAAATAGTCGTCTATTTAATTTGTATTATGCACATATTTAAAATACCACAGGGACGCATCTGTATCGGTTCATTATTATTTTATTCTCTAAATTTCATTTAAAATTGGTATAAATTTCAAATGAAATTCCAATGAAAAAATCACACAAACCAGATATTTTTTCTAGGTAAAAATTTGCAGGCGGTTAACGGAGCGTATCAAAGCGTCGCGTCGTAAAATTTCGAATTTGTAAACAGAATTTCATTCGAATATTACAGTTGCTTCCTTAAAACTTTTATAGATGCAAACGTCACATGGCCACGGTACGCTACGCTCCGGTAACAAAACTGATACAACATGTGCGTAACAAATGTCAAGATTTTGTATCCGTTCATATTTCATATAATTTTGTATTCATTGTAAATATATTCTACAAGATATAAAAAATTGCAAACTACTTAATTTTAAGCATAATAACATTATTATACTCAGACTCTACCATTAAATCGCAAGTTTTTGAAAAACAAAAACTCAATTGGTTTGCTCGAACACTTATTATTAACCGACTTCAAAAAAAGGAGGAGGTTATCAATTCGTCTGTATTTTTTTATGTTTGTTACCTCATAACTTTGGACTGGGTGAACCGATTTTGATTATTCTTTTTTTATTTGAAAGCTGGTACTTCCAGTGTGGTCCCATTTTAATTTGGTACAGTTCCGACAACGGCATCCAGTGCAAAACCGTATAAGTTTCAAATTTGCATTAAGTATGTACACAACAAATAGACGAATAACTCAATATTACGCTAACCGGTTTCGATGATTCATTTTTTATTGAAAAGGATGTACTTTAAGGGTACTTTGATGAGAGTTTGGTTAGGTTCTGATTATGGGATCCGTGGCAAAGTAAGAAAACTTTCAAGAAACGAGCCTACTCCTTTCTTAAGGGCCGGCAACGCATCTGTGTTTCCTCTCGTGTCATAATTGTCCATGGGCGGCCGTGATCACTTACCATCAGGTGACCCGTATATTCGTTTGCCACCAATATTATAAAAAAAACTCTTCAATTCTTAGGAGCCTATTGTGCTTATGTTCGTTGCTGTGTTGCAACATGACGCAAGCATTGTAATTACATTACTTAAGGTGTATAATGTGTGAAGCGATGGTAGCCGAGTTGGTGGTAGAAACTATCGCGTATTACTGAAAAGGTTGCGTTCGTACCAAACGTTACTTATTGTACAACCAATTGAAACCATATCGCATACCATACCGATAGATACCATACCGCAAAAATGCGCATATTTTAATATACTTAAGGCGGAACGGAGTTCGCGGGCACTGCTAGTAAAATATATTTATGTACACTAAAAATGGAAAAATAAAGTAAATTTTCAAAAAAAAGTATTAACCGACTTCAATATCAATCAAAAACCCATAAGGCACTAAAAAGCGGAAAATAAATAGTTTATCAAAAATAAAACATATGAATATGTGTGCTACCTAGAGATGTATTGGAAGTCGGTGCCAACCAAACCGAAAATCATATCATCTACAGGTACAAAGTTTAAGTCCACTCTCGCGTCTCTGTAATACAAAAATTTTGGTTGGTACCGACTTCCAGTACATCTCTAGGTAGCACACATATTCATATGTTTTATTTTTGATAAACTATTTATTTTCCGCTTTTTAGTGCCTTATGGGTTTTTGATTGATATTGAAGTCGGTTAATACTTTTTTTTGAAAATTTACTTTTTTTATGTATATTGTTCCAAATAATTATGCTGCGATATAGAGAAAATGATAGCCGATCATAACAATAAAAAAATGTTTTCAGTCTTTATAGTTTTTCTTAAAGGAACAATATCTGCAGTATTTGTAAATTAAATGTCACTTAACGGTAGAAACAATCAATGTTAGTAATAAACTTATACCAGGTTTGTTAAGTGAGTACAATTATAAAGGAATGATGACTCGTAGGTATCAGAATCATAAGCGTTGATGATAAATTTAATGCATATGTCAATAATGTGTCTAAATATCTTTAATAGAAAAGATCTTGTTATAACAATGGTATCGTAGTTCCAGAATATTTTACTGCATGCCTGTCTAGACACAACCCTTAATTAAGAGATATGTTGTTAAGTTAGTATTTAAGCAGCCTAGTATTTAAGCAGTCCCATTTGGAAGTCAAACTCCTTTAGGTATGTTTAATTAAGTGGTTAATGTATAAGCCTCACATAGAGATATATGAAACACTAGATTACTAATTACAGATAAAAATTTACTTATCCCCCGGGTAAAGTACACTTTTTTCGGACGTCCTTTCCTGTACACCTTGCAACATAATATACCAGGTGAAAGGTTAGACACTCGCAGTATTCTAGGTTATGACACTTCATGGTCACATTTAACTTATAAAATAATAATATTAAAACAAATACTAACAAACAATCACGAAAACCTAAGTTAAAGTTTGTTCTAAGACTTTCAAAAGAATAGCACACGTGTAAAAAAAACCTAAATGCAATGACCGGTTCCAAAAGATATAATGGGCGACCCGGGGTTAATAACTTTCGATAATAAAACGGGCAACAAACCCTTTTGTTTTGTTCCTGACGCTCCCACGTTCCCTTTCAAATGAAAGTGAAATCACCCGACGGTCATTGTCATTGCGCTTTAACATAGACGCGTAGAGGATTGTGTATATTTTTTGTATTTCTGTAGATAACTAGATCAAATATTAAGCACCTATTTTTTTTAATAATTTAGTATGAGAATCGAGTGCAGTATATCCTCCAGAAATATTGCTACTGTCTCAACAGTCATCTGGTATATGCAAAATTTCATGATGATTGGTTTTTCATGGTGATTTAAAATATGATCTGTTACAGGATATAATTTACCCCGTACATAAGTTTCGCTTACAAAAGAATATGAGGGTTCAATTTATGAATATCGTCAAGAAAAAGTTATGGTGTGAAACACTTACGATAAATTTCCAGAAGGCTCTTACAAATTTGGGCTTTCAAGGATTCTTTGACAATCGCGCTTGTATATGCATAAGAGATGTAAGTATATTTCTACTTGATTAGATAGGCTATTTAGACACACTCACCGTAATTAATTTACACTATGAATATTGTTAATGTAGATGTCAAAATTGTAAATTTTATGAGGCGAAATAACATTTACAAACGATTGTACCTCATAGATTTTTTTACTAAATATGCAATACATAATGAGTCAAAGTTTATAACATATACTTTATATACTAACGTATTATTTCTAATTTAATAATTAAATTAATAATTACCACATAATGGAATAATTACCACACTAAATTACAGTAAAATGATTACACAATCTATACTATATAATAATAATTAATAATATATAATAATCTATACTTAATATTATAAAGAGGTACAGTTTGTGACGTTGTGAGGTTGTAGGGGGTAATCTCAGGAACTACTGGTCCGATTTGAAATATTCTTTCAATGTTATATAGCTCATTTATAGACGAAGGTTATATATCATCACGCTAAGGCCAATAGGAGCGGAGCACCAATGAAGAATGTTTCAAAAATCGGGGTTTGTCTTTTTCTCTCTTGAGAGCTTCTGCTGCTTGTTAGCGTTAGCCCAAAGTAACTATCCCACGCAGGTGAAGTTACGGGCAGAGGCTAGTAACAGATAAAGCTAGTTTATGGATAATAAATAAAAACGACTACACTACAGATTATGATCCAAGCAATTAAACCCGTCCATACGTATCATCGAACGTAGAATTGTTTAGTATCATAAAGTATGTTCAAGATGCTGAATATACGAAGAGATGTAACAGCGAACCCTCAAAGCGATCCTTTTTGGGAGAGAAAAATTTGAATGGCAAGCGCGATAAGCTACATATAGCCTTATTTATATACTTACAGAAATTTCTTATTGTTTTATTAATGGAGCCTTGTCTTTCTCCGAGTGTAATCGCACGTGCACAAGTAACATTAAACATCCGATTTCTCAAAAACAAAACAATTGCTTCAATAATAGAATCTTTTTTTTTTTTATTATTGTTACACGGCAAAATGACTCAGTGTGCCTGATGGTAAGCATAGTACTATCCAAAAACAATGGCGACCACCGAGTGACACTATCCATCGCCGGTCGCCGCTAGCATGCCGGCCTGCGAAAAGCTGGATATGCACAGGCTGATCCCGAAACGCGACCCGTAGAAGCGAATCACTATGACGGGCTTTTTCGCCATATACATGGTGGTTGCGACCCAGTCAGGCTGTAAATCCCTACCACTCCGCTTTCGCCATTGCCTCAGCATCTGCCATCAGCAGGGTGCACCACGTGCAGGTGAGGTTGGCTTGGGTGTGTCAAGTCTTAGATGTTAATAATCTCTCAATTATAATCTCGGCTTCAAATAGTAGGAATCAACTAGTAGCAATTATCAATCAAATGAGTAGCAATAATCATTTGACAGATGCGAAGATTAAACAAACATAAAACAAGTTATTGTAAATTGATGTCATAGTTACATCATATGCGTATGAATATTGCAAAGCTTAGGTAAGAAGGAAGTACGCATAAATAATAATATACGTATTAGTACCTATTACAATCTCGCAAATAAATTAGGTGAATTTTTATCACAATAATTCTTGGCGCCAGAATTATTGTTGTGATAATATTTTTTATTCATAACAACATTTATCTTACAGCCGGATAAATCAGCTCAGCCGTGTCACGTAAGTTATCTTCATATTTATATAAATAAGGTATGATTAGGTACCTACTTTTAGAACATTGGTACCTACTTATAAATTGTCATTGAGCTTTTAAGATCTGTTCTGTGATAATGATTGAAGTAAAAAATTATATATAATATACCACTAATATGGCTAGAAGTATGTAACATATAAATTAGAATATAATATAATTTAATATATTGCGAAAATCGTGAAATGCATAGACTAAATAGTTTGCCCATGAATTTTATAGCTGTACAAATAAGTGTGTTTTCTGAGTTTTCTGAATAGTAGATACTCCTTAGGCCCCTTGTTCACGCCCGTTACTTTACCGAATATGCGCACATATGAAATTAGTTTAAACAGATTTAAAAAATGTGCCGCACGAACACACAGGCAGATTATGAAATGATTTAATATTACATTGTCATCCAATTTTGCGCGACGACTATTAATGTGGAATCAATTTATTTAGTACTAAACCAACCAATAAACAATCAGACGAGAACACGTGTAGAAAAACTTAATAAAAAAAAAAATGTACTTATCAGTTTAACGCTGTCTGCTAAGGGCATAGGCGTGAGAACCAAAACTTAACAATTTACGGAAGTGTTGTCGACCCGATAAACACTGTTGAGGCATTTCACGTGAAGCGGATAACGAAAAAAAATGATGTTCTGAAATTCGTCCATATTTAGCCTAATTGGACTTTTAGTATGTGTGAATGTGAATACATAATTGCTATCAAGTTTGTTTGTCAAGTTATGGGCTTCTAAAGAACGTCATATTTAAAAATCGTATTTTTTGAAAATAGATTTTCAAATTGAAGAAATCATTATTATTAGATACATATTATAAAACAAAGTCCTTTGTCATGTCTGTCTGTCTATTCGCGATAAATTAAAAAACTACTCAACGAATTTTCATGCGATATTCACCAGTAGATAAAGTGATTCATGAGGAAACTTTAGGTATATAATTTGTCAAGGTTTTTTTTATTACCAAGGCAGGACAACGTCTGCCGGGCGCTAGTTTACAATAAAATATTAAATGCGGTGACTTATATAGGAAATTAATTGCTCTTTTAAAAATAAGAATAAAACTTGAAAAAAAATGTACATAACCGGCAGTAATTTTTTCTAAACGAAATTTTAGTAACTTAGACGATCTATTTTTAATTCTTTTTTATATTAAAACGTAGCTTAAAGTACACACAATATAAACTACGATTTTTAAAATGGTCACTGCATTGGTTAAGAATATAGATTGATTAATGTTCACACTTGTCGCGCTGCGCTGAAGTCTGGCGCTTGTCTAAGTAGATTCAGTTATTAGATATCGCATTAAAATTCCTCAATATTATAATGTATCATCCTGTTTAATCGGATGTAAGACTAGCTGTACCCGCAGCTCCGCGCGCGTTTTTAAAGATCGTATTAAAGAATTATAGATTTGTGAGACTATGTACAATTACAGAAACTCTCTTTAAAGACAATTTTAAATACGACGCGCACGTCACTAAATGTAACGTGTACAGTAGAGATATAAATACAAAAAGCGTGCCAAAAAAGCTTTGTCATCAGCAACACATTTGGAACCTTAACCCAACCATATAACTACCTCAGTGCTCACTTACACTGTATAAGGAACTAACGAAACAATAACTTAAAATATTATTATTAAGATTTACATTTACATTATATTTAATATACATTGCCATTATTATAATTAAGATTTTGTGACTATACAAAAAATAAACGCTTGTCTGTTTCGCAAGAAATTGTATTATGGAACACTTTACGTAATACATTTATAATATAAGATCTTTTTAGCAAGACCTCTATATCATTAATGTTATTAATAATTATAATGTCGAATCGTAAACAAAAGCTGATAATTATTTCTCTTATTAAAAATAAAGAATGAGTTGAAATCTTGCTAAATTTCATGCAGACAAAGTCGCGGGTAACAGCTAGTCTAAAATAGAATAACCTCAATTACTTTTTATTAGGTTCGCTATCTACCAGTGAAAATCTCGTGAAAATCGATGTAACCGTTGTGGTGACAGCACAGCAGGCGAAGCCACGGTTAATAGCTAATCTAAATTAAAATAAATTAAATTATTTTTTATAAGGTCCGCTATCTGCCAGTGAAAGTCCCATGAAAATTGGTCTAACCGTTTTGGAGAAAGCTCTCTGAGCGAAGCCACGGTTAACAGCTAGTATAAACTATAATTGCCTAAATTACTTTTTGTAAAGTCAGCTAGATAGCAGACTTTTAGAATTTCACTGGCAGATGCCAGTGAAAGTTTCGTGAAAACTGGTCTAACCGTTTTGGAGATAGCATTGCGGGCGAAACCACGGTTAACATCTAGTATAAATTAAAATAGACTAAATTACTTGAAATGATGTCCGCTATCTGCTGGTGAAAGTTTGGTTAAAATCGATCCAATCGTTTTGGAGATAGCATTGCAGACGAAGCCGCGGTTAATACCTAGTCTAATTTAGAGTAGTTTAAGAAACCCGCTGTAATTTCAGCTATGTGTCAGTGAAATTCCTGTCAAAATCGGTGTAGCCGTTTCGGAGATTAGAAGGAACAAACAGACAGACAGACAGACAAAAATTTTAAAAATTGCATTTTTGTTATCAGAAGTGTGTATACTTTCATACCCAATCAGTCAAAAATTTTTATTTTGATATTACATACAGACACTTCATTTTTATTATATGTATAGATATACTTATAATTTAGGGTAAGTTTGAATCTTAATGTATGTCTGAATGTCTGAATAGAAATATTAATGTAAGTAGTATTAATAAATTAGTAGCACCATTATTTACTTGCGTGAAGAATAAATTCTATATCAAATTAAATCAGAGTCATATACTAGAAAGGTATGGCGGTAAAACATTTCATATTATCCTTTATTGTTTTAGTTTTTTTTTCTTTTGTATATAATAGTCACACAAGAAGTTTGGCAAAATCGTGTAAAAACCTTGAAGCGGTACTGTTCATGTTTACGAGGGTAAACAACATTTACATCAGTTTGCAAAGACGAATCTTTGAACTTTCAGGATGAATATAACTTAGACTGAAATTGACCTGATATGGTGTCTTTGTTTTCAAAAAAACAGAGATATATTTCATTTTTATTTATGATATAAGAACAACAAATTTATAGTCTACCTAAACAATTCGAAAAATGTTTGAAATAATCACACAATTTAATTTTTAATCCACGCTGAAAAAACGGAAATTTGGTTTTGAAGATTGATCTTGTGACATTCGATACAGTGAAATCTATACAAGAATTTAAAATTAAAATATGTTAAATTAATATTGAAACCGTAATCAAGACAATATAAATATTTTATTATGCTAACTAATTTCAATGATGATACAAAACAGTTTGGCTTGAGAAATATTAAGAAACTAGCTGTACGGAGCTGCGCGTTTTATAAAAAGGTATTTAAGAAATATAAAATTGTAAGACCATGTACAATTATAGAAATGCTCTTTAAAAACAATTTGTAAGTACGACACGCACGCCACTTACAGTATCATGTAACGTATACATTAGATATATCATCAGCAACACATTTGGAACCTTAACCCTTTATATATAACTAGCTGTTACCCGCGGCTCCGCACGCGCTTTTTAAAAAATGTATTAAAGAAATGGAAAATTGTGAGTGGGTGTGTACATTACAGAAAAGTTTTTTCAAAAACATTTGTAACTACGACACTCACGCCAACTGTAACATGTAACGTGTACATTAGATATATGAATACAAATAGTATATCGAGTGGGATGGGATTTATCATCAGCAACATAACTGGAACTTCAACCTACTATATACCAAACTCAGTACTCACTAACACTATATAAGAAAGTAATGAAAATTATAAGCTATACATTATCGAACAATATATCTTAAATCTTTTATTTTGTAGATAGATATAATATGCCCGTATTGTCGATATACTTAAGTTATTCTTATACGTTGCTATAATAAATGAGTTATGTAGAAGCAAACGTGGTACTTAAGTAAGACAATATGGCCGCCAAATTGATCAAAAAGATGATATAATTCATATTACATACAAATATATGACTTTCAATTATGTATATTTATTTTTGGAGTCAGTAAGGCACACGTCTCACGTCATCAATTTCACATGGACTAATACATAGGTAGCAGTCAACAATGATAAATATATATAAGAAGAAAAGTTACTGTTACGACGGGTACGTAACATTGGCAAAGTGGAAAAAATGTTTCTTATCTAAAGTATAGCAGTGATGATTGATGTATAAACTGTATTGTAATTTGTAGATTAAAAGGCTATAAATCTATAGATCGTTTTTTATTTAAAATGTACTGTTTTGCCACATAAAAAAACTAATTTTTCCTAAAAATGTAGATAGCCGCCTATGATTCTGTACGATTCATATAATTATCCTGTCCGTGTGAACTCCTCCTAAGCAGTTGTACAGATTTCGATGAAGTTTTTGTGTTTAGGTGGATTCAAGAATGTTTTAGATTCACAATTGGACCCGGTAGGTGACGCTGCTGTTGAATTTTAGGATTTTTCTGTTATCAAGACAAAACATCTGCCAAGTCCACTAATATAACAATAAAAATGTAGTCCTAAATCCAGATACTGACAATATCTATATTCTGTTTAGATATACAATTGCAACAAACTTAGAAATAAGAAATATAAGAAAAACTCTTCGCGTGTTAACTATTATTATAAGGGGCCATTTAAGTATTACATAAGCAGAATTTTTGTAATTTCTAGTCGCGCCCTCCTCCCTATTCAGCAAAAGTAACCAGTGTTCTTAACCCTCCCCCCTCATAATTACATAAACATTTATATAAGTATATTCAAATCTGTTCTAATTGAAATTTAAATAAATATTGCTGACGTAATCACGGTTAACAAAATGCCAACGAGTAATGGAAAGAAGCATGCTGGGGTTAAAAATCAAAGACAGAGTCAGGAACGTAGACATTAGAACAAGAACAAAACTTACAGATATTCTTACCCGGATAGACGTACAAAAATGGAGATGGGCTGGACATTTGCTACGCCACACCATTAACAAATGGAGCAAACAAGTCACACTTTGGCAACCAAGAGACGGTAAAAGAGGAAGGGGTCGTCAAGACAGGAGATGGGAAGATGACTTAAAACAAACAGCGGGACTATTCTGGTTGAGAGTAGCAAGTGACAGGATCCATTGGAAGGAATTGGAGGAGGCCTATGCCAAAAGGCACACCGAACTTAGGGACCTCTTGTAACCCTATGTTTTGGAATAAAAGGCTATTATTATTATTATTATAATCACCATCCAGACTCCCTAAAATGTTTGCGGAAATTATGGAAATGCGGACTCACCGATCTTGGTGATGCGGGTTTCAATTGCACGTCACTCGCGGCGTTATTTAACTAAATTGTTAACACTGTATTGGTTTTAACGTCTATGAGGTTTTAACACTAAACTTCATAATATTAATGATCGGTGACTCCAATAATTTTTGCGTTGAATATACGAGGTATCCTTTTCGTTGCGTCCACGTTAAGATGGAAGCATAAGTCGTTGGAAGGAAGGAAGGTGGTCGGAAGGGATGCTTGGGCGTCCGGAAACCTAAATATATAATGCGCGCCAACACTCCCCAACCCCCATGTCATCAAAAATAAGCAAATCAAGGACCCCCCTTCCCCCATCAGTGCTTACCTAATACTTGAATGACCCCTAACACCTATATTCTAAAACTTTAGATGTTACAATCAATATCTTAGATAAGTAATATTAATTATACGAATATGAAATCGGGGTTCGTGCAACATTCGCTGCTCTTGTCGAGATTCTGTTCCGATTTCACCCATTTGCCGTGACAGTGCGGCGCGACGAGTGCGTAGAACCGTGTCGTGTAACCCGCGACGCCGTGACCGCTGCATCGCCATTTCAAATCACGCCGGAGTGCCGCGGTCTCGCACATCACGCACACCGTGTTACCTGAGTGCAATGGAAACATTTACGTATAAAACCCCAAGGCACACGCAGTCTCGAATAAAAGTAGCGTTCAAAACCGGCCGCAAAAACTCCTCAATATACATACGTAGTTATAACACACGATAAACTTATAATTTTGCAAATTCAACCTTACCTGAATGAATTAAAGTTGTTTGTAGAAGGACGCAAGCGACACAAGACTATTTGAAATGACTGCATAATGCACTTATTTTTGTGTGCCGGCTATTAGACGTTAAGTGTGCATCTTGGGTTTTTGTATATCAATGAATGGAAACGAACTAATCGCACTAATGAATTTATAACTAAAAAGCGATAGATACGTCATAAGCGCCCGTATCTAAGCAACATATAACTATTTCTTTCTCACCACCGATATTGAGAATATGCCATCTTATTTCCACATTTTATATATGATAGTGTGGTGTTATAATATTAATTTACGTATGTGTGCGTTATCGTGGCATTTGTTTCAAAATTACTCTTAATAATTATAATGTTGAATAATTGTAAAACATAAATAAGCGTCTAACATAAATAAGAAATGGCCGCCAAAAAGACAATATAATCCAAATTACATATAGATATATGAATTGCAATTATATTTATTCTTGGCGTTCAGTACAACACACGTCTTACGCACATGTTTACAGTAAACAACATATGTTTGCTAAATTTCATGCGGACGAAGTCGCGGGTAACTGCTAGTCAAAATTAAAATAGACTAAATTACTTTTTATAATGTCCACTATCTGCCGGTGAAAGTGCCGTGAAAATCCGTCAAACCGTTCTGGAGATAGCATAGCAGACGAAGCCACGGTTTACAGATAGTCTAATTTAGAGTAGCTTAAGTAACCCGCTGTAATTTCAGGTATCTGCCAGTGAAATTCCCGTCAATATTGGTCCAGCCGTTTCGGAGATTACCCGGAACAAAAAGACAGAAAGGCCGGCAAAATTTTTAAAAACTGCCTTTTATTATTGAATCCTTGTCGATATTTTATCGAATACCCTATTAGTAAAAAAGAAATATTTTGATATTACATACAGACACTTCATTTTTATTATATATATAGAATAGATTATTTTGCTAAAGCTATCATAATTACTTTTTTTAATACATTATTTACATTTATTCACACATTCACAGATAAATTGATTAAGATTAAAATTATTATCATTCTTTACTATTATACATATAATAAGAATGTCTGTACTTTTTAGATTTTTGTAGAAAAAGTTGTTGAAGGTGTTTTAAAATAAGTAATAAAATACATTTCAATCATTTTTAGAAATGTCTGTCTGTCTATTTATTTGAACACGGATCACTGCTAAAGTACTGCGTTCACAATAAAACCTCATTAAGAGAATCATAAAACATACATTCGAGTAACATCTAGTCTTTGTTTCATTAAAATCGGTTCTCTCTATCAAAAGTAATCGTTATTTTAATGACAACGCGACTTAAGTAAGAGAGAAAAGTAAACAAGTATTTTTTTTTATGTTTAAGTGGCAATCGAACAGGTGGGTCACCTGCTGTTAAGTGATCACCACCGTCCATGGACACTAACAACACCAGAGGAGTCGCAAGTGCGTTGCCACCCTTTGGGGGAAGGGATTAGGGGAGGGAGAGGGAAAGGATAAGAGCGGAGGGGAGGTGGGCCTCCGGCGCTCTCACTGACCAAACGAAACGCAAAAATGCAAGCACTGTTACTTCACGTCGGTTTTCTATGAGAGAGTGGTACTACCCCGGACGAGCCGACCCATTCGTGCTGAAACCAGTAATAGTTTCAGCGTAGCTCTACCACCATTAATAAGTTATTGTAACCACTTATAATTAAGTAAATAATCATAATTCATTCATATTATCTTATTAGTCACTTTTTTTACATTAGGTTCTACGCGGACGGTGTCGCAGGCACAGTTATAAATATATATAAAATAAATTATGCCGAACCTAATGTATTGCCGCCGTAGTCGGAGTCTCACGGCACACGAATATAAACCTAACTCCATCGCTAAGCTTGGATCGTCGCTTTGGGTATTTGCAGTCTACTGTATTTATAGAATAATCGATTTCGTAGAGAACACATTTCATACTCTGCGTATATATCGTATCAATATTATTATCGTACGTGCGACCTGTCTCGGCTTCGCTTGGGTATAAAGTACTAATGTTACGTGTAATGTGTAAACGATTTAGATTTGTTTTTTGGCGCTTTGTTATTATTTATAATTCCTGAAAGTTGTAGCAGTAATTTATTTATTTATTTACATGTGGATATAGCAACAGTCAACAACAATAGTAAAAAATAGTAAACTAAATTGAAGACCTAAAACAAAACCCTCCCACCATGTGTATGTATGTGCACGTGTGTGAGAGAGATGATCTCACATGTGTGTTCAAGTGATGTAGGTGAGTCACTGTATCGCGATAATAATATCTCGAGGGCTCCGCACGGGGGCGACCTAGGCTCGAGATATTACTGAGAACCGCGATGTGTGCGGGAGCTAAAGAGGATCCCTTCCCTCGCGGCGGCGCGAGGGTCGGCTACAAAAGCGTGGGCGCAACACGCATTTAATAAGATCAAATTTAAATTTATTTTGCGGCGACGGCGCCGAAATCTAAAAATAGACATAACAAAAATTATTATTATTGAACGGTCGTTTTAGGGGAAGATAGACGTAAATACGCGATTTACTCTAACTTATATGAGTTATTTATTTTGAACGGCTGTCCGAGCGACCCGTTGTAGTGTAGCCGGGATGGCTGGAAATCTATGAATTGCCGTAACGGAACCTAGAAGAGGATTTCGGGCAGTTTCTTCGTACGCCGAGATCTCCGAGATCTCGTAGAAAATGAGTAATTGACCTG
>MU158726.1:1628464-1732024 GCA_015888305.1 Antheraea pernyi | reverse complement strand
TTATATGAGTTATTTATTTTGAACGGCTGTCCGAGCGAGCCGTTGTAGTGTAGCCGCGATGGCTGGAAATCTATGAATTGCCGTAACGGAACCTAGAAGAGGATTTCGGGCGGTTTCTTCGTACGCCGAGATCTCCGAGATCTCGTGGAAAATGAGTAATTGACCTTTGTAGTCAATACTCGATAAGGAGAAGGAATAGGCGGGGTGATCCTGTGCAGGAGGGAGCGGGCTTCGAGGAATCGGGAAAATCGATGCGACGCTTCGCAGCGTATGCGTCGTAATCGTCTACGAGACGAGGACACATGTTGCAAATGAATCCACGGAGGCTGATAAGTTCGGTCGCTAAGAAACCAACTTCTCTATCGGAGGTCATACCGGGGCCTGAGGAGGGGAGTGGGGCGGAGGAAGACATGAAAAACCTCCCTGCCAGAGGGGCAGGGGGGCGCGCCTTAATGAATTTAACGGACTATCCCGATTGTTTGTTTGTTTGTTTGTTTGTTTGTTTGTTTGTTTGTTTGTTTGTTTGTTTGTTTGTTTGTTTGTTTGTTTGTTTGTTTGTTTGTTTGTTTGTTTGTTTGTTTGTTTGTTTGTTTGTTTGTTTGTTTGTTTGTTTGTTTGTTTGTTTGTTTGTTTGTTTGTTTGTTTGTTTGTTTGTTTGTTTGTTTGTTTGTTTGTTTGTTTGTTTGTTTGTTTGTTTGTTTGTTTGTTTGTTTGTTTGTTTGTTTGTTTGGTTGAACGCTATGATCTCAGGAACTACCAGTCTGATTTGAGAAAGTGTTTCGGTTTTAGATAGTTCATTTATCGAGGAAGGCTATAGGCTATATATCATCACGGTAAGATCAATAGAAGCAGAGCACCAATGAAGAATGTTTCAAAATCGGGCACTTTTTTTGCTTTTGAGCGATTACGTTATTATTATATACGTTGCCATGGTAACAATAATGGTTGCAATAGGACAGGCGAAGGAATTAATCCATACTGCCAATTCTGAAGTTATGTCGTAAGTATCAAAGCTAACATTTTCAAAGTTTTTTTTTTCCAATTCAAATAGTTCATAGGCGAAGGAATTAATCCATACTGCCAATTTTTGCTTCTATTGGTCTTAGCGTGATGATATATAGCCTATAGCCTTCCTCGATAAATGAGCTATCTAAAACCGAAAGACTTTCTCAAATCGGACTGGTTGTTCCTTAGATCATAGCGTTCAACCAAACAAACAAACAAACAAACAAACAAACAAACTCTTCAGCTTTATATATTAGTATAGATTATTCTACATGGAACGTATTCTTCATTATTAGTCCATTGAAAAGTTACATTTGGGGTTGTGTTTTTTAGAGGACGCAATTTTATTTTTTTGATGTGTAGGAGGGGTCAGATATAATAGTAAATACTGAGAAACATTAAACGTAGAAAAAAAAATAGAATAAGTAATGCAATAATCTTCACATAAAAAAACTTTTTACGAGTAATTTTATATCTGTCATATCTTCTACCATATTTATTGAGAAGATATGTTGTAAAACAGAGATGCTCAAACTTGAACTGGTGGCGATCCACCTCAATATTGTTAGACTACGATCAATCGACTCTAAAAGGCTTTAAGTATGTGTGATGCAAGATTGTCGTTTAGGTCGGTGTAAGTAAATCCCGCTATAAACGATAAAATTAAGTTATGAGGGGGTTATACTGGCTATATTGTGGATCAAATAAATTTAAGTTGTTTATTCATTACATTTTGTTTTAGTTGCCTACATAATAAAACAAAATCTGTGAATAGTTCTATATCGGCAAATTTTTCTCGAGATCGACTCAAAGAGCACTCGCGATCGACCGTTTGAACACCCATGTTGTAAAGAGTAATATTGATTGACATTAAGTGTCCAACATAATTATTATATTTATTTTCATAAATATTAATATTATGTTGATCAAAATAACGTCACAAATAACGAATTATTTTTTAGCAACATGTAGAAAATAAAAATGATCACTACTGGTTATCCTTATGAGCATTGGCTAGTCTTAAGGGAGCCACTTATCAGAATGTCATGGGAAGTAGTATGTAACTTCTTATTGCCGGTATACATAATTCTTTCCCCAACATAAAAATTAAAAAAGAAACACTATTAGGAAACACTATCCCTATCTTCATATTGTCATTATCAATTTATTCTGAAATTTCTGTTTTGTAAAGAAATTGTGAGAAACATATATATATATATATAGACATCTGTATGTAAGTATATATGTACATTAGATCTATCTATCATGAAGTCGTAAAAAGAGTTATCGGTTGCTTTCAATGACTTTCGCTAAACATTAGAAGACACAATTAAAAAATGTACAACGGAGTTGTGTTTTAAAAACGCCTACAAAAAAGTTATGCAATAGTTAAGTAACGTCTATCACCTATGCAGAGCCGTAGCTACTGCTATATTAGCCGTATCAATAATATACTGTCCATAAGATACAGAGGCCGTGAATTTTATAAGAATTTTTAAAATGTTTCTCACAATTTCTTTACAAAACAAAATTATATATATATATGTGTACATCTACGTATAAACCTTCCGCAAGCAATTTTACTTGCTAAACTATAATAAAAGCCGTTGCATAATTGAGAAGAACTAACAAACAAAGACTAAGGAGAACGGGTACAAACAGACAAACGCCAAAAGCATCTTTGGCTTATAATATTTATAGATCTTTTTATACTGTATAAAATAAATGACGTTGTGATTTAAGATGGTAAACACTAAATCAAGCTAGATCAAGAAGCTGGCTCTCAGGTGCAGCTGGCGGAACACACCAACAATTACTTGGCGACAAATTTTCAACATGGAGATGGTAATAAGCCAGGCGCACTTAGAAAAAACCCTACCAGCATGCTGTGGTTTCACCACGATGTTTCCTTCACCGAAAGCTGCAACTCAGCTGCTAGAATTCGAACCTACATTCATCAACGCGGTGTCCAAACACGCTATCAACTAAACAATCATCGCTTTTAATTATATCACATATTTGTGTTTCCTATACATATAATAAGAATGTGCAGGCCGGCATGACAGTGGCGACGAGCGATGGATAGTATGTCTCTCGGTGGTCGCCATTGTTTTTGGATTGTACTGTGCTTACTATCAGGGATAGAGAAGTTATTTAACGCGCTACAATAAAAAAAAATTAAATCTAACGTGTATGTACTTGTTGCAGATGTCTTGGAATAAGTAATATCTTTCAATCATTTTTAGAAATGTCTGTCCGTCTATCTGTTTGTTTGAGCACGCATCACTACTAAAGTACTGCGTCCACGATAAAACCTCGCTAAGAGCATCATAAAGCATATCCTCGAGTAACATTTACTCTTTATTTCATTAAAATCGGTTCACTCTATCAAAAGTTATTGTAATTTTAATGACGACGCGACTCAAGTACAATAGAAAAGTAGATGGGTTGAATAGATTCAGATGATTCTATTAATAAATGTTGGTTTTTTAAATAAGGTTCTATGCGAACGGAATCGCGGGTACAGCTAGTATATAATATGCTTTTTTTTATTATTATTGCTATTAGCATGGAATTTCGTGTGTTCTAACACCATGTCTTTCGACATAGGTTCTACAATTGCGAATGAGCCGGAACTTTCGTTGAAAGACAACATCTTAGTAAAACTACAAAATGGTGGTAGAGCTTTTTCAAAGCCCACCTGGCTAACTTCCACCGTCAATTTGAAAATCTGTCACCAAACACCTATAGGTGTGTTCCGGCAGTGTTATTCCAGAGCGAGCCCACCTTTAGGCTTAGTGTTTTTATAATCTTGGACCAGCGATTTTGCATGTAAGGATATTACGATTTCGTAAATAGTATGTTAGTGTGTCACTGAGTAAAAAAGCCTAGGAACCGCTGTCAGGCGAGATTGTGTTCAAACCTATACGGTGTTATTAAAAAGGTCTCATATTAAATGCACTGCGGTCGCTGAATGTTCGCCATCTTGCTCTTTTGTCTCGCTTTGGTTACGTTAGGTTAGACTTGTGAAAAAAGATAACGCGAACTTGCTTCTGGTAAGCGCGGTGCCTTTATTAAGAAACTTTTTTAAACCAAGTATTTAATACGTATTTAACTTTTTTGTAATAACACGGATAAAGTGTATAAAATTGGTATAGCATATACATGTAGTATTAACAAAAAGTAATTGTTTTCAATTTAAATTATTACATAGTCAAAAGTTTACTTTCGAAGTTACGATGATTATGCAAGACCACAGATTCAAAGAGACACTCGGTAAAATAAATTATATTAATACCATAACTGCATGATGATACAATATTTTATATACATCGATAGACTACCGACTTCAACTAAACTAAATCTATACATATATACATATAATAAAAATGTAACTGACCGCTGTCTGTACATTAAGTATATATGAGAAAAACTATTATTAGGGGTCTTTATAAATGCAATAGAACCCAAAACAATGATTTTTAGAATTTTTGTCTGTTTGTCTGTTTATCTGTTTGTCTGTGCGTTTGTGCACGCTAATCTCAGAAACGCCTTATCCGATTTAGATGTGGTTTTCACTGATATATCGTGGTAAGGTTCACTTAACATTTAGTGTTTGTTTCATGTCAATTGGTTCGTAAATAAAAAAGTTATGCCAATTTAAAGAATCACGTCGAACATTTGTTAAACTATCTATCTACTGTTCTTTCTCTTTTCAGTAGCATTGACTGCAACTTTACTAAATTTCATTATAATAATAATGGTCTATATAAAATTATGATTACATAATAATAATAAATATAAGGTAAAAATGATCAGTTTCGGAAAATTAAAATAACCAATGTCAGTTGACCTCAGATCTATATGATCAATCATATGAAATTGGGTTCAGCTTAGGCTGGTGAATTAGGTTGTACACGTCTGCGCAGGTATATAAAGCGCGCCGAGAGCTGCGCTGCTGCTTCGTAGTCCGGTGAAGCTGTAAAGACCTTAACAGCGCCACTAAAAGTAACATGTAACGTGTACATTAGATATATAAATACAAAGAGCGTGCCAAATGAGGTTTGTCATCAGCATAATATTTGGAACCATAACCAACCATATAACTACCTCAGTGCTCACTTACACTGTATAAGGAACTATTGAATCAATAACTAAAAATATTATTATAAATATTTATATTTACATTACATTTAATATACATTGCCCTTATTATAATTAAGATTTAGTGACTATACAAAAAATAAACGCTTGTCTGTTCCGCAACAAATTGTATTATGGACCTCTTTACGTAATACTCTTATTAGGGAGACCTCTATATCATTAATGTTATTAATAATTATAATGTCGAATTGTAAACAATAAGCCGATAATTATTTCTGTCATTAAAAATAAAGAATAAGTTGAAATCTTGCTAAATTTCATGCAGACAAAGTCGCGGGTAACAGCTAGCCTAAAATAGAATAACCACAATTACTTTTTATTAGGTTCGTTATCTACCATTGAAAGTCCCGTGAAAATCGATGTAACCGTTTTGGTGATAGCACAGCGGGCGAAGCCACGGTTAACAGCTAGTATAAACTGAAATTGCTTAAATTACTTTTTATAAGATCAGCTATCTGCCAGTGAAAGTGATCTGAAGATCGATCGAATCGTTTTGAAGTATTACGTAAAGAGTTCCATAATACAATTTGTTGCGGCACAGACAAGCGTTTATTTTTTGTATAGTCACTAAATCTTAATTATAATAATGGCAATGTATATTAAATGTAATGTAAATATAAATCTTTATAATAATATTTTTAGTTATTGTTTCAATAGTTCCTTATACAGTGTAAGTGAGCACTGAGGTAGTTATATGGTTGGTTATGGTTCCAAATATTATGCTGATGACAAACCTCATTTGGCACGCTCTTTGTATTTATATATCTAATGTACACGTTACATGTTACTTTTAGTGGCGTGCGCGTCGTACTTACAATTGTCTTTAAAGAGCGTTTCTGTAATTGTACATAGTCTCACAATTCTATAATTCTTTAATACGATTATAAAAAACGCGTGCGGAGCTGCGGGTACAGCTAGTATTATCTATATTTCTCGGACTACGCTTTGGCAAACTTTTTGGATTCACAAAGTTTGAATGACTAACAAATCACCATGATCTGTGGCAGGGAATGTACGGAGCACCGCTCATATGCCGCGGCAGGGCTGTCGGAATGCTGATGGCGCCTGACGCACAATGGACCAATTGCACCGGATTTAGTAATATTATACATTTATTTTCTGGCAATTACTTGCAAAATTTTATGCAATGCGTCGATAAGTAAGTTTACGTAATTACATTTAATATATATATATATATAATAATCGCAACATATTATAAAATAATTTCATAGAAATATATAGTCCTTCATTTAAAAATATGAATTGGTTAATCAGTTCCTCGAATGAAATTCTTTCCTAATCAATTTTCCGTAAATAATAAAAGATTTACGAGAGATGCACACGGCAGAAAACACATAAATAAATAACACTAAATTATTTTAAAAAATGACATACAGACAGACAGGAAAAACTCTACAGGACTCGCAAGTCTACCGTAATCCTAAGCAAGTAAATTGAAAGTACCTACAACTTGAATCTGAAGCGATGATGGCTTAGTTGATAGCGTGTTCGGATACAAAGTTGATGGACGTAGGTTCGAATCCTCGCAACTGAGACGGAGCTTTCGTTGAAGAAATAAAACGAGAAAATGCATAAGTTCAAGCGTATTTTTTATTAATTATAGCTTGTCAAAATGACTGTACTGTGGTGCCTGATGGTAAGCAAAGTACAATCCAAAACCAATGGCGACCACCGAGATATACTATCCATCGTTGGTCGCCGCTGTCATGCCGGCCTGTGTATCTCTTCACTTTGCGCTTGAAGGACCCCATGTAATTATAAGTTTATATATGTCATACTTCAAGTTCTCCTATATTATATGGCAAGCCCTCGATAATTTTTACATTAATTTTCACGCCAAATTTGCTTATAAAATGGGTATAAAGTTGCAAACTCTGAATATATCCGTAACATCAAGACAAATTAAGGCTAAATAAGAAGGCATTTGGTAGGTGGTAGAGCCATGCTATTAATGGTTTCAGCATGAATGGGACGGCTCGCCCAGGGTACTACCACCCGACCCACAGAAAACCGATGTGAAGTAACAGTGCTTGCATTGTTGGGTTTCGTTCAGTCACTGAGAGCGCCGGAGGCCCACCTCCGCTCTCCCCCCTTCTTTCCTCCCCTCATCCTTCCCCGCTCCCCCAAACACTGGATGGCAACGCACTTGCCCCTGCTGTTGCTAGAGTCTATGAACGGTAGTGATCACTTAAGATCAGGCGACCCAACTGTTCGTTTGCCTCTTATGATATAAAAAAAAGCATTTTCAGATTACTATAACCATACTTTTATTCGTTTTGTATTAATCTATTAAAAATAAATACATATAATAGTATAATTTAATAACACGTTAAGAATAAGGTTATAGAACTTTATTATGATATAATTTTTACCATTAGACGATCACTGGTTATATTTACTATTGTCTTTTAGAATATTTACTGCGGAATCAAAAATCGATTGGTCTGCCATGAAGAAATCAATGTATGAGGATATAAATGATGAAGCATACGATTATGTTCCGGAATTATATGACAAACTAGAAAGCGATTCGACGTCAACTTCTAACGAAGACACGTGAACTGAAGTTTTAAAAATAGCGTATATCTATTGAGCTTTTTAATGTTGTTTTGCTCGACTATGTCATAAACTATAATTACATATTTATGTAAACATAATTGTTATTTTCTTGTATGGTATTAATAAGAATCTTACAGTCCCTTTGTTTTATCAGTCTCTCCTCTATATCTACAAAGACAATAGTTATTTTCTACTGACAGATAAAAAAATATTCTTTAGATAAAAGATGAACATAAATATTACTATCCTATTATTTGGACATGGTTAACACATGGAAAGAAAGAAAGAAAGAAAGAAAGAAAGAAAGAAATACTTTATTGTTGAACAACCATACAATTAAATTAAATTACACAAATAATTATGACAGAAAAAAAAACATTTTAAAAATGAAAAAATAGGTGTCCAACAATTGGCGAACCCATTCAGCAAAAATCTGCAATACTGTAAGTAGTACTGCAGCGGTGATTTTCGATGGGAGCCTATATATGATGATAAACGGACGTTAAAGTTAGTACAAAATTTGAGACGAACAAACAAATAACACAGACACACGTAACACGTCAAAGTTGGTCATACTAAAGAGAAATAAATGCTGTAACCACAAATTTAGGATTAAACATAACAAATGTAAATGTATACGGAAAAGGATTTAAAAAAAATAAAAAATACACACCAATAAACAGGTCTTAAAATAAAACTACGTGAATACACTATACGTCACTTAAATTACTGCGTTTGAAATTGCAGTAGATAATGCTTATATGAGAGTTTAAAGCTAAGTTTACTCTTTTTGGATCGACATGGTGGTGGGATGTTGTTCCAACAACGAGTGGCAGCATATTTAAATGACCCTCTGAAAGCGGTAGTTCTATGGAGAGGTATCGATAGTGGATTAGTCATGGTGCGAGAACATGAAAAATACCTGTGCTTATCTTGTCTCCACTCTAACTTGTCATACAGATATTTTGGGTTTTTGGTTTTAATGAGCCCGAAAAGTAACGTAGCCATATGTAACTCGCGTCGTGCCGCCATTTTTAAGACATTTGCGTCATTCAAAAATGGTGTAATATGCCCACGGCGCGGGACATCGAAGCAAAATCTAGCACAAGCATTCTGCACACGCTGGATGGAACGATCAGTACGCGATAATAGACAAGGACCATACACTGTATCACAGTAATTAAGTCTCGATAGAACTAGACTATCAACAAGTAGCTTCCTCAATGTGATACTAAAATACTGTCTAAAGCGATACAGTACTTTTAACCTATAGAAGCAGTTTCTAATAACATTATTTATGTGCGACTCAAAACGAAGTTCCGGGTCGATGAGTAATCCCAAATTACGAATTATATCAACCCTATCTATATTCTTGCCCATAATCTTTATCACGGGATTGGCGGATATAATATAATTAATTTGCATCTTGCTTCCTAAAACCATGAATTTGGATTTGGTGGGATTGAGGACCAGTGTGTTTTGCTCAGACCAGGATATTACTCTACTGAGATCCTCATTAATTTTATGAACGGATGCCTCGAGTTCATGATACTTAAAAGACATGTATAGTTGTAGATCATCCGCATACATGTGGTATTTACAATCATGCAAACAGTGGGTAATGTCGGCACTGTATATAATGTACAGTAAAGGTCCAAGAATAGATCCCTGAGGAATTCCTCTAGTGACAGGACTGAGGGAGGAAGCAACCGAGGAACCATTTTCTTTTCTTATTTCAACATACTGTGAGCGATTAGCTAAATAACTGTGAAACCATTTGATAGTATTATGGTTGAATCCATAGTAACGTAGTTTAGCTAATAATAAATGTATGTTGATAGTATCAAAAGCTCGTGAAAAATCGAGCAAAACAAGAAGAGTTCCCTCTCCCCGATCTCGTGCCTCAAGAATATTGCTAACAACGTCTAATAAAGCCGTAGTAGTACCACGTCCATGCCTAAAACCCGATTGAAGATCCGGTAGAATACTGTTACTTTCAAGATATTCTGTAATTTGGGTATACACAACTCGTTCCAGAATTTTTGACAAGCAGGGAAGGATACTTATTGGACGCAGTTCATTGAAATTTTGTGGGTTACTATTTTTCTGTATTGGTCGAACAATTGAACATCGCCAAAGATCTGGGAATGTATTTGTACTAATAGACACATTAATAATAGATGTAATAGCTGCCAAGGTTTCCGGAAGTGTGAGCCTTATCATATCCTTAGATATGCCATCAGTTCCCTGAACATTTGTCGTAATATTCTTGATTATATTAAAAACAGTTATTTTATCCACAGTCTTAAGTGCAAATTTAGATGGCCCATATCTATTGTATTCGAAAAATGTCAACTGTGAGATGGTTACATTATGATTTCCAGGAACATCAAGGAAGGCATCATTTATCCCTTCAGGATCATGAAGGTGGTCAGGGAGGATACTTTCTTGGCTTGGCACGTATACATGGGATTTTAAATTTTTCCATAGTAATTTGGATTTTGTAATGTTCTCATTAATATGTTTGGTGAAGTAAGCTTTCTTTTCATTATGTAAGGACTGTTCAACCAGCCGCTTTAGTTGAAGATAATAGTTTTTATGGGAGTCCAGTTTTGTGCATCTATACTGGCCACGAGCTTTATCACGTAGTTTACACATTAGTTTTATAGTCGGTGTTATCCAAGGAGTAGGCACACTGCGAAAGAACTTGCGTCTAGTAGGAGCATGAACATCAAACAAATGTTTTATGTAAATATTGAATAATGACACCATAATGTTAACATCATTAAGGTTGCATATAGAGTCCCATGGCATCCCTTCGAGGTCGCGTTGAAATAAATCAAGTACAATGTCTTGAAACGGTCGATACACCACTAGTCTCCTAGCAGGCTTATCCTTCTTCACGACTAATTGACAAGTAATAAATGCGTGATGTCCTAACTCTTTTATGTGATGGACAGAAAGGTCTCTGTAACCGATATCGGTGCATATAACGTCAATAAGTGAATAACTGTCATTTACAAAATGAGTTGGCTTAGTCACTATTTGATTGAGTCCGCAATGATCTACAAACTCCATAAGCCGCTTAGATTTACTGCTACCATCATCTAATAGACTAACGTTAAAATCCCCAAGTAGAATAATGTTATCGTAAGGGGCGAGGGCGCTGATGCTCAATGTGATGGAGTCTAAAAATATATCAAGGTCCATCCAGGGCGGGCGGTATGCAGTACCAAATAGAAGTGTTTTTCTATTCAAATTAAGGCGCATCCACAGTTGCTCAACTTCCTGGTTTCCCGGGTGCGGCCGAACGCGTGCTTTTAAACCTGATTTAATATAAAAACCAACCCCACCACCACGTCCTCCACGAATAGATACCGGACGTGGTGTATGCCTTAATCGAAAACCTGGAATAGACGGAGCCCGCCCTTCCTCCCCCTGTCGTAACCACGTCTCATTGATTGCCATAACATCCACAGAATGATTACTCATGGCAATTATAAACTCATCGTGACCGGTAGCAAGGGATCCCGCGTTAAAGAGACCAAATTTTAAATACTTGCTATTAGCCATGTATAGTATTCAGTATTATTTATAAGCAACGTATAACGTATAAGTATAATAAATAACCTTTGAATTATAATATTAAATAGTAATTTGTGTGATAATTGGAAGTTACAGTAGATAACGGTATAAAACACATAAAGAACTATTAATATAAATAACTTTTGAATTATAATATTAAATAATAATTTGTGAGATGATTGGAAATTACAGCAGAAATTACATCTATCCAAAATTTTATACATCTAATTCAAAGATGCCTCACATTTAATTCGAAGAAATTAGGGCATGTAATACTTTGTAACGAACTTAGCCTATGTCCCTACGATCTTTTGGGCTTGATGGAGTTGGCTGTCGTCAAATAATTCGGTGATTTTGTAAAGCATGTATTCATTAATCTCAAGGTATTTAACTAACTATGAAATTACCGTGACTCTCTTACTTGCATCTAAATCATGACATAACCTTTGTAACCTCATAATAACATGCCACGTGTCAAGGGTATGGAAAATGTCTCGTATCAAATTATTTTTAAAAAAAATCAAAATTTTCTCCCAATATTGCTAATTCTTAATATTTTCATGCAAGAACAACAAAACTTAAAAAATATATCGAAACCATTGACATATAAAAACCCAAGACACATAGTCTTGAATAAAAGTAGCCCTCAAAACCGTCCCGTAAAAACTGCCCAACATACATACACGATTATAGTTATGGGATAAACTTATGATTTTGCAAATTCAACCTTAACTGCGTAATTTAAAGTTGTTTTTACAAGGACGCAAGCGACGTGAGGCTATTTGAAATGAGGGCATAATCCAAAATTATGCACTCATTTTTATGTGCCGTCTTTGAGACGGGTTTTTGTATGTCAATGATCTAAACGTGTATTCATTTAATATCTAGCGTGGATATAATACTTAACGAGAGATGTTGAACCTTGAAAAAAACATTCGTTCCAAATAATGATGACTTTTACAGTGACCTACTTAAATGCCTTTTTGTGCCTTCTTCAAAGCACTTGTGCCTGCAATTTCATGCACGTCTAAATGCTTCCTTAATTATCTCTCGGCAACTGCGTGTTTGACCTGAATTAAAAGGCTGCTTTCATTTGTATTCACGGTAACATCTTTACTACTGTCATACTAAAAAATATTTATTATTATACATCTTGTGTTAGACAAAGTACTACCATAGTTTCTTTAACGACACAGTAATCACACTGCAGGGTTTAGGATGTTTATATTTTGCACAAACAGACGTTATTGGAAATTACGTACGAATCCAAAAAAAAAGCTATAAAATATTCAAATCATCGACACCTTTTAGATCAGAGATCGTCATAATTTTCTAGGCAAGGGCAATAAAGCCATGTGAGGTGGTACAGTTGCGGGCCGCACATTTATGGATTGAGTAGTTGACACCACCAATTAATGGCATATTTTTTGTGAACTGTCAAAATACAATTGCCATATAGATCTTGTATGGCAACCTGTTTAGCCATTTATTTGCCAACTCAATAGAATAACTATTAATTAATTGCTAAACAATTAAAGATCTCATTTGAAGTTAGTTTCAGGTATAAAATAAAGTCTATCTTAGATAAATGGTCCTGAAATAATCAGCTAAAGGTGTCAACTTAAAAGTATCGATTTTATAAAAACAAATAATACAGGTAAGCGTCATCTATCCGACAAAAGTAAAACTAGTCTACTTGATAAGAAGACAAGACGCAATTCGTTGACTCATTTTCTGTATAGATGTCACTTTGAAGCTTGTAAATTAATTAACATTTCCACTGCTATTGTAAATGAAAAATGAATTACTATATTACTTATTATACTCTTTGAATGAAACAAATAAGGTACTGTGATTATATAGTCGAAAGTAATCATTTGTTAAATTCATGAACGAAAAACTTGGTTTTATAATAAGAATTTTTGGACTTCACTTGATTACTGTGAAGTGCAATTTTAACTATAGCAATGATTTTGTGTTTAGTTACTAATATATGGACTGTAGAGGTAAATAGTTTTATAAGTAGTACTACGAAAAAAAAAGTTTTATATAAGGTACTCTGTGGTAAGGAGAACCATCTCTGTTTAAGAAAAAGTGTCAGTCAAAATGCGTTAGATTAGGTTCTCGCTACAGTAGCTACAAGGTTCATTATTATTTAATTATTTCAACAAGTTCTATAAAAGTAAACACTTAAAAATCACTAAGAATATTATTTAAAGTTCACAAAAATTCTATCACACTCCATTTAAGTGGGACAATATATAGAACTACCGTATGTTTAGCCTATGAATTCGTGAACTATTTGCCAATTACTTGCAACATTTACAGACTGATATAATGAGTTTTTCTATTTAAACGTTCTACTTTTCAATTTATTTTATTTTTAAAGTTGACATGTTATCAAAGATTGCATATTAACTGAATCTGTAAGGTCTATTATGATTATAACTCTATACATTAATACAAAGTATATGGTTATATCAAACAAAAACAACACAATTAATATTAAAATACAGTATATTCATGAGATGACATATATATATTAATAAAAACTACAACTTTATAATAATAGGTACATATATGTGGACACAAAACAATATAGCCAGTTCTTACTGTATAACTTTGGTTAGAATACCTATTATTAACATAACAGCAGTAAAATTAAACTTAATGATATAGTCAAATCTCAATGTAAAATCAATAGTATATTTAGCAAAGGTTAAGGGTACAATAGCAAAATATGTTGATTTGAACTGGAAATATTTAATGCCAATATGATTCAAAGTTTGTTAGAAATTATAGTAAGGTTATAAGAGAATGATACAAAAGTAGATTGATACGGTTAATGAATCTGTTGACAAATATTACTCAAGTTATGGGAAAGTGACAAATGTTTTTAATTTTTTTTTTTATTTTGACAGGCATCGTTCGATACCATCTCACAACACATAAGTTTTTTAAATTCTTGTTAATAAATTATTACTACATTAAAATATCGCCAAGTCTATATGAACTGTTTATTCATTGTTTTAAATTAATTGTTTGAATTAAATTTGTGGATTTTCTTATACCTGAGAAGTCTATTCTTGTACCGGCATATATATCTAGATTATTATAAATTAAGATTTATATGAAATTTAATCAAAGTTACTGCAATTAAAGATGCCGATGTAATTAAGTATTATGGGCGCATATCCGCACAACATGTTACACTTACGTTCACGTTAATGAGTCTACAGTTATTACGATAAAAATAATCAAGTCACCTTCATATGAGCTACAAGTGCTAACATTAATTTAAATAATTGAGTAATTATACAGAAGGCTTCTTTACAACTACTTTTCTTTTATAATCAATAGAACATTATTATACACTTATTTGAAATACTTATTTACTATTAAATAAATAAAATAATATTAGTAAAACCATTATATATATTAAAACATCTAATTTAAAAAATATGGAAGAAGTTCTAAGCGTTTTACAAAGTACAAATAACATTAGTTCATTTACAATGAAAAATAATAATAATTATAAATGTAAGTAAAATTAATAAAGATATATAAAACAAAAAACACGTCCATGATTATAGTTCTCGTAATATACAATAGAAATAACGACAATTAAAATAATTTAGTTAAAATAAATACTACACATGCTACTTACCTAAAAATGTACACATAGAAGCAAAAGTTTTACGAAGTTCATTTTTCAAAGTATAATAAACAATATCAAAAGTATAAAAAGAATTAGAACTAGTATTAATATAGCGAACCTCTGACGACGATCTGAAAAGACAATAAATTAATTAAATCTGTTACAATAATTTTCGAAATTATTATTATGATAATATAGTAGCTATTACTAGCTGACCCGTACAACTTCATCTGCACCAAATCGGTTACTGCCGGTTTCAATTCTATATTTAAACACGAAAAATCTAAATAAATCTAAATCCCGATTGCAACGACACCTACCGTTTCCTTTTGTGAATCCAAACTATCCAGAGACTCACACGAACATATACCCAGTTGGTATGTGAGAAATATTTTATAATAAGCCTGGAACCCGATCGCAGCATCACCTACCGGATCCAATTAAAATAAAAACGAACCTACATATAAAAGGGGTATTTACTCAGGACGGCATGACAGTGACGACCGACGCAGGATGGCGTATCTGTCGATGCTGTTGATGTTCGATGTTGTTTAGGTTTAGATGGATAGTGCTTACCATCAGGCATAGTGCAGTCACTTTGCCGTACTACAATAAAAAAGGCGATAATTGTCTTCCCAGTACAAGCTAGATGTGTCATGGAGTAATAAAAAAAATTAACCCTTAAGAATTAAAAAATCACCCGCGTGTTGTATGCTTACTAACATGCAAAAACATCTTCAACGCAAATTTTCAACTCACCATTGTTCATGTGCAAACCTTTGGAAATTTTTTTTAAAGTGGAATCTATTTTTGAGTCTGTATTTTCCAACTCAATATTTAAATCATTCAACATCCTGAAAGAAAATGAAAGACAAAGTTAGCTCACAAACTATATGTTGTAGACAGAAGACATGAAATTTTGCAATAATTTTTCTAACTAAAAAAATTACATTAATGTATACTTTTTTATATTTTGTCCTAAAAATATCACACACACAAAAACAGAAAAATCTATAACTATAAATTATAATAATTAATTATATATTACAATACTTACATACTCTGCTCATCTAGCTCCAAACCGATTTCTTTAGAAACGGACTTCACCGAGCCAATCGATTCACTTATCACTTGCAACTGATCATTCTGCTCAGCCAACATTTTTTCTTGCATCCACAACATATCATTATCGCAATTATCAAATCTAGTTGGGCTGTCCATTTGGTTTGCAAGCTTTGAATATTTACTGTATTTTGGAGTAGAAGTCCATGCCTTGGAGAAATCGATTGGACTATTAACACTTAGGAACGGCTCCCGTGCTGTGCCATCATTGTCACGGTTCTTATTGAAACTCATTTTAGTTTTCATAACCTAAAAAATGACAAATTAACTTGTATGAATGTAATTTTATGAAAATATAGAATTAGAAAAAGTACAAAAGCATTTAAAATCAGTTGATAGGAGTACTGTCAATAATTAATAATAAAAACTTCACAGACTGCAGGCAAATTTTCTGATTCATGTTTTAAAGAATCATTAATATTGTCTGTCAAAGCATGAATTAATTTGCTTAAATTGTGTTTACATAATCACCGAATAAGAGCATTTGCACCTGTACATGCTTTTACAGATATATTTAGTTACATTAGAAGTATAAGCTATAACTTATCTAAGAATAAATAAAAAACCTTGACTTCTTGTTTTGTTGCCTCAATAAAAGTCCTTCTATCATAAATTTCCTTATTGTCTATCTTGAATTTTGAAGCGTTTCTTTCAACAATACTTATATCAGAATATTAAGAAAATTACTTCATAAAAGAGAAACTGTATTTTGTAGGTATAATATCATAGAGGTACAATTTATAAATATGTCTGTTGTGGATAATTTATAAACTTATATACTATAATTCTTAATTAAATACAAAGAGTTCTTCCACTCCAATCTCTTCTGATGTTAAATGACAATTTAGTCTAAGATGGAAACACGCTAGAGAGCGAGAGAGTGACTGGCTCTCAAATACAACTGTCAGAACACAATAAAAGGTGCTTGGCTACATATATTTTTGAGGGTAGTAGGTAGCAAGTGGTGTGCGTAGGAAAATCTCTATCATCACATGTTTTAACCAGGACGCTTTCCTTCACCTAAAGCCTCAACTCAATCACAAGGATTAGTATTTAACGTCAATTGATACTATGCCCAAACAAGCTATCAACTGAGCATCATCGCTTTTTACTAGCATTAATATCACAATATACTGAAAAGGATATCAATAGTGTCCTCCAAGTCTTCTAAATCCCACTCAATACTACGAAGAGCATTTCTCAATTCCGTAGAAGTCCACTCAACTTCTGGACTACTAGGTATAATTGGCGCCTTTGAGATCTCCTGCCAGCGAAGATAAAGGCCGCGTGTCTTGTTTAATGCTTTGAACACCTCACTATATTTAATATGTATTAAAATTTTATTAATTAAATTAATTCGTATTCATCAAAGATATAATCACTATAATACAAATTCTATAATATTTATAAATACTGCAAGTACAATTTAAAATTGTGTTACAATAATAATGCCTATTTTTTAATGTTAAATCTATTGTCAATGAAATATTATTTACATAGAACAACAATAACAAGTGACTTGTATCAAAACATCCCAGTACCTAGTAAATAAGGAGAACATGAGCTAAATTAGTGAGGTTTTTTTTTCGAACTGGCTACGCTATTGGCTTAACATCTTCACCGGACTACTAAATTAGTTAATGTGCCAATGTGCTTATAGATAGTCCCTCCCATAAGTAAATGCAGCAATGATTTCAATTAGTGAACATGTCACTGGTTACTTAGTTTTTTTTTATATTTTTAGTAGAAGATTTAAAACATCAAACAACATAATCAAAACTTCCCTCTACTAAACAAATACTAGAACTTCCACAATATCTATGAAATGTCACTATTCTATTTACTAGTCACTATTCTTGAGTGTCTTATCTATAGGGCAAAACTTATTGTTACTTGTGTAAAAGAACTTCTAATATCCGCTTACAGCTTACCGGCAATAAGAGCAAGCTAATGAAATTGATTAATGGAGATATATAAATATAGAATTTTCTTACAGTGGTCAACTCAGATCATTCTGGACACTTAATTGGAATGAACAAAACTTTTTGGTAAATGATAAGGGTGCAGCTGAAACTGTGAGACCACACAACCAAAAGCTACTAGTAACTGTTCAGAAGCATTTCAATACTCCAAAATAAGCAGTACTAAACAGATTTCACTTAAATATTCATGTTCATTCTTGAAGTGAAACACTTGGATACAAAATACTATTAAATTTCCAATAAAGAAGTCCTTATTTCAAAGAATTTATATTTAATTATTCTCATTGTTCAATAATTTTAATTTTCTTATACATGAATGTCCAACATTGTAGTTAAATATTATTATCTTTTAAGACACCAGAATTAAAATTTTAATGCCGAGGGAAGTGAACAGTACAGCTGTAAGAGTGATCATGTCAAAACTTTCATGTTTTAATTACAGTTTAGGAAGAGTAAACTTTAAAAAATACACATTGAAAAAAAAAAAACAAACAATGCTTCTTGTATGTAAAATTTGTAAATAATTGTAATATTCTCACATCTTAACTTATTTACCACATAAACATTAAGTCCTAGTATTACAAATTCCATATTAATTTAGTACATTTTTTCATTTATAATGTTAAGATCAGGTTTGCAAAATTTGTTGTTACCGGATTGCAATATTTATTTATGTCTCTAAATGAGACCTTAAAAATATGTCATTTGTATGCCTATTTGATTTCGCGAAAATAAAAAACACATTTCTTGGGACACCCTAATATACATATGGTACAGAATACATGTAGCTCATGATTTTTAAAAAGAATATAAGTGTTGGTATAATAACTAGAGTCCAGCAAAGGCACTTATTCAATACATCTCACTTTGACATAGCATTTACGTGCACTTACTCCTTGACAACGTAAAACGGGTCCTCCAAAGTCATGTCAAACAAGTATAACTTATAGAAAGATACATGTGAATTTACTCAAACTACGTTATACAGCAAATAAATAAACAATTTAAAAAGACGCTCCCTCGGCTATCCCACAAAATATCGACGACATGTACCTACCTTGTTAACTCGCTCGATCAGGCGATAATTTTCTATCCTTTGCTGGCCCGTGTATAACTCAAACGGGAAGCTGAACAGAAAAACAGAGTCGATGTGCGCAATCGCAAGAGAATTCTTTGAAGAGTGCAGTTATGCTGAGTCACACTCCTCAACCCATTCCACATCTACCTTCCCAACCTGTATAAATTCTAAATACTAAAAAAAATTCTCATTGGGTTGTCTAGCAGTATTTACTTACAATACGTTATGGCTTTAATATACTTTGTCAATCTATTCCTTGTATATAAGCATTTATTTTATTATTAGGTATAGACATATAAAACTATTTATAAAATGATTATTTGAGTTATTATTACATTTTCTTTCAACCTATTATTTATCTCAGTAGATAACGTTATTTTTTTAGGTCTAGCAACTCAGCCCTTTTGATAACAGTTCAAGACTAGGGATGATATTTGTTTTCAATAAAATCTATTTTTAAATCGATATGATATTTACTCAATGGAATTGATTCATAATAAATAGAAGTCTAGAAGATTGATTATTCATAAATCTATACTTTAAGTGTTTATTGAGCTTTTATGTGAAAGATGAAATAACTTATAGTAGTAGAAATTACATCATTTTTAATTTTAATAAAGTCAGAAAAAGTATATACTTGTCTGGTTATGAATTAGAACAGTCGAAACTGCCTAGCTACTGATGAAACATTGTCTAATAGTTATCCAAGCAAAATAATCAAAAATCAGATTTTATAATATTACATAAGTACAAGCACAATTTTAAAAGTATATTTACCATTACCTGTGCGATGTTAATGTTAATGAATGTGCGAAATTATTACTGCGATAATTTGTGTTTTTTCCGCACCGAAAGGCAATCTACTGAATTTAAATCCGGTGCACAATTTTACCCCCATTGTACGCGCTTTCATACAATTCTACCTATATGGTAAAGATTTTTCGGAATAAATTGAGGCAAAAAAAACCGCAGTGCGCGTGGGCACTTAATCTCTTTTGTTTTCTTTCTTATCGTTGTCAAAACATTTTCCAGCCTATAAAAATAATGTGTATTGGTTACAGGTCGAAGAATTCGTGTGGGAAAAGGGAGTGGACAAAGAAATTATATAGCAATCATTGCATATTATAAAATAAAGTCTTCTACTACACCTGTCTCTCTGTTCGTGATAAACTCAAAAACGACTGTATGGATTATCATACGGTTTTCACCAGTAGATAAAGTGATTAATGAGGAAGTTTTAGGTATATAATTAACTGTTACAATCTGCTTATATATCTGTGTGAACTTGTAAATGGCCATATTTGTTTTATTACTTATATTATATTGTTCAATTTTGTTAGCTGTAAGTTCATCCTGTATCTTAAAAATCAAATAAAATTAGTGATTTTTAATTACAAAAATGTATAATTGATGGAATGGATTATTTAGAATTTCACTATTGAAAGTCTTTTATATGATAATTATAATTGATTTATATAAATATCCATCACATCCCTAATCATATTATTATTGCTCTAAATTATTTGAGTAAACTTCACAGGGTTGTAAATAACTTTATCATTTGGAACTGATGAAAATAATTCCAAGACACTAACTGCCAGCTGGTACTTTATATAACATCCTCTGTAACTAGTCCTACCTTAGGATCGTGGGTTTTGATTTCAACACTAACCCATAATGTATGGCCTAGAATTAATTTATAGGTAAAATTATTTTTAAATTCGTTGTCTAAAGTATTATTCATAAGGCCAAAAGAATCTAATGAGTTTCATATCATAGTTGATTTGGCAGAAAAGGGCTTAAATATATATTAACAAATACTAATTAATTATTTAGTTGGGTTTAAGTCTTTTAATGGTTTAAAAGGGTGGTTTCATCTTATTTTTTTCTACTGCATTAACTGAACTTACTGTAGAGTATTAGAACAGGAAGAAGTACTAACGAGGGATCCTGGGATATAGGAGAAGGATCAGGGTCCACATCCATAATTTAAATAATACAAAAACTTATCACTGAAAGTTTTATTAATATGAGAATTAAATAAATTACATTCAATTACTTATGCATACAAAAGTTCTAAATATAAAATAATTAAAATGTTACATCATAAATTAAGTAAAATAATAAATATTACATTTATTTTTATAACACAGCCTTTTAATACTGATACATTACATTAAAATAAATAATTTTAAAGTATTAATATTAGTTTGATTAGAAATTCCTATTATTACTACTATTAACTAATCCATATAAGCCAAAAAGGGGAAACAGGTAAAGTTAAATTCTTAAAAGGTATTCTAATTTTAACAGATAAATGTAATACAAAATTATCCTTACTAAAACATTAAACACAAAATTTATTGACATAGGTTATTGGCAAAAATATTTAGGAATGGATGATAATACTAATTTTATTCTTCAGAGTGAATAAATGTTGTATTTTCTACATATATAGTATCGGTCTTCTTTATCTCGGAAGGTGGTAAACAAAATGGGGGCGGGTGAGACCAGAAACCGTTTTCTGTGCAGACTATGGAAGATTCTCCGACCATATTGTATCCATCAGCACATGAATATATCATAAGATCACCAACAGAGTATATTCCGCGTTTAGAAGACGATTCTGTCAACAAACGTCCTTTTTCTGGTACCAAGAGTTCAGGACAGTAAATGGCTGTGAAAAAACAATAATTGTCAGGTAAATGTTAACCATGCAGAGCTCGGTACATAGTTATAAAAACAGAAGAGTCTAACTGTACTTTTAGAGATAACTAATTACCCAAACATAAAGCAATTTTTTTTTTTTAAATATGTCTGGCATTTTATAGCATTTCGGTCTTCATAATAAAGATAGGAATGGTACTGTTTTTTTTTGGTGAAAGGTGCCCTATGTCATTATCTATGCAAAATTGAACTGTTGGAATAGTTAATGCTTGAAAGTATAACAAAAATAAATTCACATTCTCATTTATAATAGCAGTTAGGATTATTCTTTATCTTCTAATCAAATCAATTCTGGTGAATAAAGAATATTACTGCCATTATCATATGAGTTTGTTTTTTTATTATAAAGTTATTTTTCCAGCCAATATTTCCTTCCAGTTTTCCAAAAAAATGGGCGACCAATATGAGATGCTTCCATGCATACTTTGTGAAATTTTAGAGTTAATGTTTCTATTTATTATTTTAATAAACTTTACAATAATCAAAATCGAGAGATATTTTTCAAATATCACTGAGAAAGTGTTTATAAATGTTAAAATTACCATCGGATCGGAAAACAACACAGTCATCAAGAAGAACCGATCAGAAACTCGATCTAGTTTACTTTTCTATTATACATATTTTTATAACAATACTATACAACATAATATTACATAACAGTAAAAAATTAAATATATACATACGTGAACAATGTGGAACTTCTCCTGACCATCTCCCATCATGTTCACATTCCAATCCTGGAGCGCCTACAAGCCTATAACCCCATGCGCATTGAAATAGTGCTCTTCCACCAAAAGATGAATTATACTCGACTACGTTTAAATGCGGTCCAAGTGATTTCAACATAGGACAAAGTGTCTCTACACAAGTAGGCGGCGAGGATGACCACATACCTAAAAAGGACATTACAAGTTACAAGAACACTTAACTTCAAATCACCATATTAATATATCGATATGACCATGTCAATCGATTTACATTCGTATCCCTGGAATGAGGTAAAGCTTTCAATGAAGAAAAAATTGCGATAAAACTTTAGCATTGTGGTAGGGCTTTTTCTAATGCCCACATGATTAACTAGCATTCGTAGATATGTTCCCGTAGCTGCACTCGAGAACCAGTCATTTGAAGCTTCGTGTGTTACCATTTTAGATATGTTCATTGAATGTCAGATGAGAATAAAAAAACGCTAATATCTACAGAGCCTAAAGAGAAAAATACCTTACAACATACTGACTTACAAGAAACACCTACACTGTCATGTTGTATTACTATTACCGATTCACGCATTTCTTATGAAATTCTTAATATGATGCAGTGTATCAGAAGTAAACATTACAATAAAATAATTATATTATAATTAATAATAAAACCTTTACCACATAATAAAACATAATATTCAAGTTGTTTTTGTCAATATTACATTACTCAATTAAAAAATTAAGACTAACTGATGAATTTTAACCGATGGGTCTAAAAATATAAAATTATTCATATGAATTCTTTATATAACGCAGATGAGTAATAACAAAGAAATATAAAAGATAGAGATAGATACTAGTGGAAAATCCCACTGAAATAGTTGTCAAAAAAGATCTTAAACGGAAACCTATTGTTTCTTACCATTGCCCATGCAGATCAAAATAGCAGAGCCATTAAGATGAAAACCGGGTTGACAGCTGAAGTGAGCAGAATGACCAAGGCGTGAGCCCTGTGCGAACTGACGTATACGCGATGAAGATATATTTATAGGTGGACATACAATATCTGTAAAAAAATGATTTATATGTCGAGTTATATATATGTTCTTTGTTTGTAGTTCAACTTTAATTTTGATTCTTTATTTTGACATGCTATTTGATCTTAAAATCCTACCCTTAATTTTATGTTATCATATTGTTACAGCGTGCAGCAGATTTTATTCAATTACTTCCGACTTTTCTCTACTGTATCTAATATACTTGTATTATAAATATAAACCTTCCGAAAGTAATTCTTGAAGTGGAAGTGAAATTTGTTGTCTAGTTTAGAAGAACTAAGGGAACACACAGACAGATATGAAAACCGACTTTGTTTTATAATATTTATGGTGCCAAATACACAAAACATATATGCGCAAGCGGCATTATTGGGCACTTTTACTGGAATCTGTGAAAAGTTTTTTTTTAAATAAATGTAATAGTAAAAAATGTATATCCAAAGATTTTACAATGGCCATAAAATCATTGGATAATAGGATAATCGTAGCCCATGGACTTTAGGCATAGCTGGAAAATTTAACAGCAAATCAACATAGGATGGTTTTTGTTAAATTATCAATTGTATGGACATAGCTGGATTAATCCAATAAACCAATAAAATGTTTGTACTTCACACATATTCTATAAATACATATATGTATTTTTCTGCATTCTATGCTTATTAACATGAGTTTGTTATGTTGTTCATGAATTACTATCCTGTTTACCAATAACAATTATTGGCAACCTCATATACCTAAAAACAATATGAGTATATATATAAGCTTATATACACTTTTTGAAAATACTTGGTGTAGCCACGTTTACGACACAAACTCAGTAAGTCAAAAATAAATATCATGGAACAATACTTCCATATATTCGATTATAATTATCAATGATATTACAACTAAAAAGCTGTAGATACGTTACCTACATGATATTTTGACAAAACTAATGTCACTATAACGCACACATACGTAAAGTAATATTATAACACCACACTGTCTTAGATAAAATGTGGAAGTAAGATGGCATATTCTCGATATTGGTGGTGAAAAAGATATATTTATATGTTGCTTAGATACGGGCGAATTGACGGAGCAGTCGTCAAAAATAAGCTAGTTAGCCAAGTTTCCACAAGTCGCTCTCGAAGCGATTATAACGTATCTACACCTTTTTAGTTATAGTATCATTATTAATTTTATTTGAAATGATTCAATGTTTTCTTTGTTATTTTCCAAAACTATTTACATATCTCTATACAAAGTACAATTTGCATAGCCATAGGCGGTATTGAGGACAAAATTATTATTGTAAACAAGCAAAGTTAGGACAAGTAAAGATAACAATAAATTTTAAATATACAACATAAACTCACTAACAACTTTAATGAGAACAGTGTTTGTGTGACCTTCAGGCGAGGTGCATGTAAATGTATCGCTATGGCGAGCTGACATCTTAGTCAAAGTGAGGCGATAGTGAGTGTCTTTATCACCTTCATCAGATGACCACTCTGAAAAAATACAAAATAGCATTATCATCACATATATTAATACGTGAAGCCTAATCTTTGTATCCCTTTTTAACGGAATTGGGCGAACGGATGAACGTGAAATTTGGCATAGTTAAAGTTTATATATATGTATATAGAAAGCTATTTATTTTATATAAAATGCATTAGAAGTACATTTAATTAATTAAAATATGCATTACTCACACTAATACTTCAATTTTACACAACATATACACACATGTAAATAAAAAAGACATTTTGACCGATCTGTCAACAAAGGACTTCAAAAAAAGTTGTGAAGGAGGTTGCTATGCTCGACTGTATGTATTATTTTACTCTTACGTTCCAATTACCCTTTTTCATTCTACATTCAACAATGATATTATAACATACAACTATTATTATAATATGTATCCCTTTAAAAAGTCAATGAACTATGGTCGAATATCGACCACTGGGCGCCCACTAGTTAGGTGGAAATTTGCCAAGACTATGCATAAGTACAGAAATTATATTAAAGTAGGAAAAGAGATTTTACTCAGGACTTATACAAATTGCAATTTCATCTGACTGAAGTGGATTGAAAATATATATAAATAGATAAAAGTTTTTGCACATTAAAATTGCATACCAGCATTATGATAGCCTAGAGCTTGTGTCCAACTCCATTCAGGGTTGCCGAGTGACTTTGGAGAAACACAGTCCAATCGCACACTACTCTCAGGATAAACGAATAAATCGCCAGATGGTTCAACCACAGCTGAGCCAGACACCAATGTGTACTGAATTGTTGGAGGAGCATCACCTAAAACACATTGGATTTCTGTTAATAAAAGAAATGTATTTAGACCCTACAAATAATATCATTTGTAATTATTAGTAATTGTTATTTCTTATTATTAAATCGTATGTATTATTACAATGTATGATAAAATATAATATGTATGATTACAAAAATCACTTCAAACCAATCAATAGAAAAATCCTTTAGTTTTTTTGTTCGTTCAGCAGATATGATTTTGTTCATGACAAATATACTTGAATTTGTTAAAAACGGTGTTTAAAGTTCATAAAGATATACCTGTAAAGTTTGTAACAATAGTAGTTGGGACACATTCAGGGAGCTTTGGAGACCACTCTCCATTTTCACAGCGTAACACATTTTCTCCTTTTAGTTTATAGAGACCAAAATGTTTGCATTTTGCTACAATTATTGAACCATGTGGAAAATGCGTGTCTTTCTGTAGATCAAATACATAAAATGTGAAAAAAAACCTCCATTTCATTTATAAATGATTTACTTTATTTAATGAGTGTAAAAAATATAAATCCTAAATTAAATTAAATATTGAGAAATATACTGATAAAGATAATAATTAATCCTATAGTGCATTTTAGGGACATCTAGGAGAGGAGTTTGAGGGTTATCTTCACATATGAGGTTGAAAAAGTAATAAAATAAACATATTATAATCTTAAGGAAAAATATAGTTTATTAGGTTTATTAGGTGAAAATGTGAATGTTTTTTAACTTACTTCAATTGATGAATTTTTAAAAGATATTGACAATAGAGTTTGATTGTTCTTGTAAAGACATTCACGAAGGATTGGCTGAAATCTCCCATCTGTAAAAAGGGCCACACTTTCGTTGTTTTAATTAAAATAAGCTGTTATATAAATTATCAGTATAAAATTTGTCTCACCTGGAGTATTTAAGCACAGTGGTCCAACCCAATTTCCATCAATGCACTTAATTTTGCATATAAGTCTTTCATTTAGCGGTCCAATTAAACCAGGAAATTTTACCTGCCAAAATGTTATAATAAAAATTTCAAGAGTTTCCATTTCGTATTTCAGTTACTTTTAAAAACAACCATTACGTATACCTCCGAAATTTTGGAAAAATCAGACCTAAATCTGGTGAGGTCTAAGTTTTCATCAAGACTTGTTACATCTGGTAATGAGCATTTGAAGTCATCTAAAAACACAACAGCATTTCATATAATATTGTTTCACAGTAGTAATACTATAATTAATATTATCAATTATAGTATATCTTTTTTAATAATTTTTATACATAAAAGAATTAAATGTCCTGGAATGATGATGGTTTTTTTTTTATTTATTTTTTATGTTTTACAGATAAGCGCTTAGCCACGATCTCACCTGATGGTAAGTGACGATGTAGCTGACGATGGATCGCGCTTACCTGCTAAATGCCTGTTCACTCTACTCTTGAACACTCCCAAGTTGTACGATGACAGGAAGACAGACGCCGGGAGTGAATTCCAGACTTTAGCCGTACGTATAATAAATGTGGAAGCAAATCGCTTCGTACGAATCTCAGGAATATCAACTACATAAGGGTGGAAACCCTCACGGCGTCTGGTCGTCCTCTGATGGAATGGGGACGGTGGAATTAAATCATGTCATACAATTTATTTTTTATATTTTACGAGATAGGTAATTTGAAATAGATACTTTTACCAGACTGAATAGATAGACCAAAGTGTTTTGGGACAATGGGGTATTGACATTGTAACATAATGATTGATGACTAGCTTACTAACATTAACATATTTCTCTACTTCATCATCTTCTCTTTATATTAATCAAAACTACTTAACTACATAAGATAAATAACAAAACATATGTTCATATTTTTATCTACTGATCAACATCACCATCTTTATACTTATCCACCCTAAGTAGTAAGTAAAGTTATCACAACATGTTTACCTTTTTCATCTTCACATACACATTTAATAAAATTAATAAAATGAAATTAATGGTACAATTGATAACGACCCTTTATCGCCAGATGTCTAGATTACTAGACTAAAATAAAAAAGTCGAAGCAGTCATAAAGACTGCTAACAGAAGTGAAAACTCTAACAAAGGAATATAAGGGTGTTTTTTTAATTTTTTTAATTAAATACAGGTGAATTTGTAAAATGTTATAGTTTGTAAATTGAAATGATTACCATTAGTCTCTCTTTCACAGTTCAGGACACTCTGAATTATAACTTTTTTATACAGGTTATTAATTAATCAAGCATATGATGGGCTGCATAATCTCAATACAAAATATCAATATTATTTATTTATAGTTAATAGACAAGCAGGATAATTGCTGTATATCAAACTGTGTCGAAATTTTTTGTCGGATTTTGGTCGCTGCAGATGTTCACTTATTAAAGTGAGTTTATTAGTCAGGAGAGGAGAGAGATGATTCGGTTATTAAAACCATGGACTGAATTAGCAGATACTATTTTGTCAGGTTATCAGGTGTATTAGATGTACATAGGCTCTTATACCACATGTCGATAGTCTGATGCAAGAACAATATGATCGGTCATGCTTACTAGCATGTCATCATGCGAAATTATTAATGTATCTTATGGCAAAAAAAAAAATACCTCTCAAAGAGAGTAAAGAAGTATTCATTTAAAAAAATTCAAGAACAGAATTAGTCCACGATTATGGCCTTCCATTTGAACAAGTTGTAAAAGAGCATTCTGTTTATTTATTTCCTTCGGTATGGCCTCTGCCTATGTAGGCAATTTAGCCAATGTCAAGTGTAACAAATACACATTTTAAGTAGAATTGCCAAATATTCAGTGTAACATAGAATAATCTAAAATAGACATACACATAGACAAAACACCAAAGAGGGATACTGTGTTATGAGTACCACAGAGATAATATATAATATCTTGGAAATATACATACATATACATAGCACAATTATATAAATATAAACATAGATATTATTACAGTCTAATGGTATTATGATAAATGAAGACAGTAAATGTTTCAATAAAAGTAGAATACACATATGTAAGTATTAATATTAGTAGGAGGGGGATATTAGCATGGAGGATATCATATTGAGTACTGGATAGTTTGTGGCAGTTGCAAAATATATGATCTACTGATTCTTCATCTAGCCCACACTCACATAGAGAATGGTCACGGATATGTATTTTCACAAGAAAACCACGGAACATACATAACCAAAACATAGGCAAATAACAGTAGACACAACCTACTTTTGAGCATTTTAAATTTATAAACCCAAGGCTATGTGAGAACTGTATGTTGAATCCTCTTATAATATTTAGCCTTATGTGAATCAGCACTATCCCATTGATTTTGCCATGATTGAGTCAGTTTGGGTTTCGCGAGTGAATGCAAGTCTTCAGGAAATGTTTAACATTCATACAGATTATTTTTGATAATTTGATACTGCAATAAACACAATCTCATGTGACAATCGGGCTTGGGCCCCACTATTGAAAAGCGCATGTGCTAATAAAAAATTGGTTTTTCGTATTCAATCAATAAGTCATAGTAACAAATGTCTTGTCAAAAGTTATATTACCTTATACAAAAGTAACATTGTCCATATCTTAGGATACGGTGATTGGTGTAAATGTAATTAATTAACAACAATAAAAAAAAACATTTTTGTTTTGTTGTATATCAATATGTCATAGTAACAAATGTTTTGTCAAAAGTTACATTACCTTGAGCAAAAGTAACATTGTCCATATCTTGGCATACGGTGATTGGTGTAAATGTAATTAACAACAATAAAAAGAACATTTTTAAAAATAATAACAATTTATAAGATCATAAACATCATATGTATTAGGGGTGAGATGTGAAATCGATTAATTGCGAAGTCAATTTTATACAAATACATCTCAACTATTTTAATTGATATTATAAAACGAATCAATGGTGTGGATCGAGCTCCGACAGTAAAACGTGATTCGATCTTATCTATTTAGATAAACATACAATCACATAATAAATTACAATTAATTCAATGTATTCAAACGTGGAACATTATTTGACTTAATTAATAAAATATAATAATTAGACCTCAATTCCCTTCATCTATCCTTAACAAATAAAAGGTTTGTTTTCCTGCAGGTTTTGCTAATGGTACAAATTTAAATGTAGATTTACAGGTTTTCAAATTACTTCAACTTTAGGACTCCAAATCCATATTTCTTCTTAATAAGGAGAATGAACATTTTAAAATATCCAAAAGATTTATGTATTAAAAATGGTTTAGTAGCATGTAATATGCTATAACAGGGACATATAACAATTATGGAATTTAACGATGTTTTCTTTTGTTAAACTGGATTTTATATTATCACTGCTATGATTAAATGACAGAGATTTAAAAAACAAAAAGTTGTTTTATTTATAGTATTTTATATTTTAGTTTTTTTACATTTTATTAAAGTATTCAGGCACATCTTTTGAAGTTATACTTCTTTTGGCGCGTTAGGGAAAAATGATGAGAGTCAATTTTTACGATGCGCACGCACACCGTCACGGGAAACCGATACCCTGAAGTTAGTTATAATCAACATTTTGTTTCTTTGTATTTGTTGTTTGTATTTCTTTGTATTAAAACTTTCAATATATTAAATATCTTTTTTAAGGTATACTTCTGTTGGCGCGTTAGGGAAAAATAATGACCGACGAAATCACGAAAAACCGACACCTAATAACTAAAATAAATTTTCACATTCTTATTAAATGTGTAAAAAGTTAATAAATATTAAATTTTTAAATCATTATAAAATAATTCAAAAACTAAAACTACGTATAGTTTCAAACTATCTTCACTTTAAATGATTTCGTATAATGTTGGGGTGTAAGGGGTTTCGAATAACATTATAAGACTTGAGACACTAAAGCCAACCTCACCTGCACGTGGTGCACCCTGCTGAATAACGAACGAAGCAATGGTGAAAGCGGGGTGGTAGGAATTTACAGCCTGACTGGGTCGCAACCACCATGTATATGGCGAAAAAGCCTATTATAGTAATTCTGCGGGTCGCGTTTTGGAATCAGCCTGTGCATATCCAACTTTTCGCAGGCTGGCATGACAGCGGCCACCGGCGATGGATAGTTTCTCTCTCGATGGTCACCATTGTTGTACCATCAGGCATAGTGCAGTTATTTTGCCGTGCTACAATAAAAAAAAAACTATTTTTCAACGATTGTCTCGGTCACGGAAGGAAGAGAAGAAAATTTATTTCGTGGTTTCCAAGATCTCCTTAATCATTTACGTTTTTTATTTAAATTCATCGATATCTCTTGGTTGAGGAGATAATGCATAAATAATCCGAATAAATAAATCGGTTATCAGCGGTTTCAATTGTATTTTTAAACTCGAAAAATTTTCATAAACCTAACTTCTGATTGCAGCCATACCTACCGTTTACAATTGTGAATCCATACTATCAAGCGACTTACTCAAACATATACCCAGATGGTATGTGAGAAATCTTTTAAAATAAGCCTAGAACCCGTTCGTAACATTTCGGGTTCAATTAAGATAATAACTAACCTACATATATTGGTGGTAATGAAAAAAAAGCTTGAGGGTTATATGGACCCTCGGTTGGATCGAAGTTCCTTTCTCTTTGTTGTAGACGTTTACTATAGAGTCAGTATAATTTTTGTATAATTGTATAATTGTTTGTGTAATAGTATAATTGATTTGATTTGAATTAAAACTTTTTCACACTTCATTGTATTGAAGAAAAATATAAATATGACAAAGATATGAACATCGCGTCGACGCGACGCATCTACTGTCACTTGCCTGTAACTATTCGTCTAAGAGCTAACAATGGATTCATGAGCGAATTTTAATAAGCCAGTTTTTATATATCTTTATGTTCTTCCGAAAAACGTGCGGGCTACCTGACTGCCGGTAAACATTGCGTTTATTAGTGCATATCGCAATTTTACAGATATTATTGATACAGATTATTGATTACAGATAATATTGATTTTAAAATATTTTAGAATGTTTTGTTTTTCACTAACTTTGAAACGCTACTAAAACATTAATTTATTATTGCCCGATATTTTTATTATTAACAATAGTGTGTCCGATGTTAATTTTTGTAAATAAAAAAAGTATGTTGAAACCATGTTAAGATAGCTGTAATATTAATATTATTTTATTTGGATATAAAGGAGGGTAAATTAAAAATAATATGTATAGAATAACTTAGCTATAGCTATAGTTTAGCTCAACACTGGCTGTATGATAAAGATAGCGATAATTGTGGCAGCGCCTGTTATTATTTTTTTAATTTTAATTATTTTTATTAATAAAGAATATCATCGGGCACATTATTGTCAATAATAAAATTGTCTCGCAGTGATAAATTCATGTTTTTAAGAATGTTTAAAAAAAGTTATACTGAATAAATGTTTCCTAAAATTATTTAAAAATCAATAGTTTTACGCATTAATAAACACAACGTTTAGGTATCCTGAACTTTGTTTGGAAGATCATAAAGAAAGATATATTAAAGAACCAGCTTTTCTAAAAATTTTGTTCTCCGAACTTTGCTGGATCTTGTACTAAGGTGTCGCATAAAAGTCTTGTTACACTTTTTTCGGTTTAGCCCTCATCCGGTCATAGCGTGTAACGCGTAATAAGGAACTTAGTTCCAATATAGCTTAAATGTATAGCTAATCTGTCTGCTATATATAGCACTAGCCTCTTCCCGTGACTTCGTTCGCCTGCAATACCTACTTTGGGCTAACGCTAATATGAAGCTCTCAGAAGGAAAAACATTTTGAAACATTCTTCATTGGAGCTGCGCTCCTATTGCTCTTAACGTGATGATATATAACCTATAACCGTCCTCGATAAATGAGCTATATAATACTGAAATAATTTTTCAAATCGGACCAGTAGTTTCTGAGATTACCCCCTAAAACGTCACAAACTCACAAACTTTACCTGTTTGTAATATTTATATAGACAAAGAAAATTGACTAAAATCCGTTAAGAATTTCAATAACAAATTTTTTTTGTATTTTGTCCGTTATTCTGGAGAAATCCTTGCGTTTTATGGGACAAAAATCCTAAATGTAACCTTGTAATATGGGTTATCACTGTGTCAAGTTTCGTCAAAATCAGTACTTTCAGAGTGATGCGTGTTCACAGGGACAGACAAAATTTGTAAAAGAATTATTTTTGGCTTCTATGTCGATAACAAAGTCTACCCCGAATAAAACTTTCAAAAAATATTTGGCCTTGTTACTGTTTTATTATTGTATAGATTGCATTATACATTTAGGATAAATAAAACATCACGTTAAAGCTTTTTTTTTTCGAACTGCCTACGCTATTGGTCTAGCAAGGCCTTAACAGCTTCACTGGACTACAAAGCAATTATTATTAATTATGTTAAAGCACTGGATAAAACTAGCTCTTATATGATGGGAATGATATATGATGAATGATCTGATTCTGTTTATAATGGTATCCTTATAGGTGAAAGCCTATTTATTATTCGATAATCAGTTACATTTAGAACTTTATTTTTAGTTAAAATAATGTTTACAAATTAATGTTGTTTCTGGAAGGTTTTTTTCAGTAACTGCTTTTATTCTAAACACTAGCAACCAGTAAATTTATTGGCGAGTAATGAATATTCATTATTCTATCTTTCAAGATTTGAGATCGTGCCCCTTTTATATCTACACAAGGAACTTGCAACCTGATATCGTCTCGTAAATCCACGGAAGAATTATTAATAATAAAGATAGATCTAATGGTAACAAACTCGCTTGCAGAGGGTATTGTGGGCCCGGATCTGAACTCTCATTCATGCCATAATAACGATATACTGAGAAAACAGAACTTACCTAATTAAATTCAATAATATATAACAATCATTCAAACAATAATCTTTTCAAATAACACATTACCTATAGTCACCGTCATAGTTCGGTCTTGTGCATAATACAGTTAAGGGGTTAATACACAACAAGTTCAAAATATTATTATAAGAATTTATTCATCTTTATCTCGATAGTATACGTATGCACAACATAATATATAAGGTTTTAATGTATTATGATTCAAGTAGATATTTGCCTATTACATTAAGTAAAAAAAATTTAGCAGTATAACGACCACGTTGCTTCTTTCAGAAGATTTAGTGTGTGAAATGAAAGTTTGATACCGATTGTGTTAACATTTAATCACCTGGGTGGGTGAATTTTGTGTGATCTCGTACTTTAATAGAATGTTCCTCTTGTGTAGTATTTGTTTCTATCTGTGGAATTTGTCTTCTAACACATATTGTGTAGGTATTATGAGTGCTACAATACCGTTATTGTAAATAAAATACTTTCATAATAAATAAATAATTTGTAATAAACAACACCTTCCATAGAAACATCATTTTTCATAGTGGATGGGTCTTCTAATAATGTCAAAAAAAAAATAGAATAAAAATAGAAATAACATTTAATTAGTAACAATAATACTATCTGAATGTAGAGATGTGAGATTCATGGAAAAAATTAATTAAGAATCGATTTTTCTTTATTAAATAATAATCGATTTGTCAAAAATCGATTTTAATAAAAACATAATCTATTTCTGCGAAAAAAATCCATTTTTCTAATATTTAAAAATAGACATGCTTTTCTTATCCCAATAGTAAACCTAAGAGATTCATATAAAAAATTTATCAGATTAAGATTCAAATAAAATGATATGTATAAAAAATAACCGATTGAAAACCAAATAAATGTGAATTTTCCTTTAAAGGTAAAGGTAAAGAATATAAAAACCAAATATCAATATTCATACAAATTAGTATCATTAAACATTTTATCATAATAAAAATGAAATAATAAGCATCCTATCAAAATGACAACCATATTAACTCAAACAAAGTCGAGGCAGTCCTAAGGACTGTCGACTGAAACGAAAATTTAAAACAATGAAATTAATGTGTTTTCTTTTAAATTTTCATATTAATTATAGTGGGCTTGACAAAATTAAAAATTCAGAATTTATTTATTGAAATTATTAATAATGGTTTGTAAAACTTATTGATATCGAGTTTACCATAACATATTTTTATTGAACATGTTGAAGTTTATATTCGTATGACTCGCATGATAGACGTTTTTAGTTTTATTGAACGAATTTTACAGAGAGCAGTATATTGCTGTCATAAGAACCACAATATTCATTATAAAATATAGTAATTCATGTTATCTGTAAGACAGTGTGATGTTTTTATTTAAATTTGTAGTTTTACTACAATTTTTTAATTATCCCGAACAGGACATGCACAGTGCTGTAGTATTATTCTTTTTCGTTTTAAAATACTTTCACCAGCCGCTTTTACTTTAACTTATTTCGAGTTTTTTCATCCGTAGCAGAGATGTTTATGAAAATCGATTTAAACGCGTAATTTATATAATCGATTTATTAAAAATCGATTAACATTACTACGAAAATCAATTATAAAAATCGATTATAATAAAATAAAATTTTTTTAAAATAAAATCGATTATTTTTTGACATCCCTATCTGAATGCGACTGTACGGAAGACACATGTGTCAACGTAAGTGCAATAGGAGGCGAGACACGCGCGCGGGCTAGCCTGCTCCCCTTTCATCTCATCTGCGACCCTCTGATACTTAAATTTGTTTTCTGCATGTCTACTGCAGAGCGGTTAAAAAATTCGACTCAGATTATACCGATTCTAATATAGTTCGAATTAAATTGCAATCAAATAATCACTACTTGTTAGTTTTTAAGCCAAATTAACTCAAGTGAATATACGAGTATAATAACAGTATACTGAAGCTATTCCAAGCAAAAAAAATGACACTTAAAAATAAAAGTCCCTAAGTCTATGAAAGCCGATTTTCAGCCCAGTGTGCGTCGGAGTGATTATTTGATTGCAATTTAATTCGAACTATATTAGAATCGGTATAATCTGAGTGTTAATTTGGCTTAAAAACTAACAAGTTATATTTTATTTACGAAAAATTTGTATGAAGCTGACATGAAAAATCAGGATATCTCTGGAAGCGCAAAGAAAACCGTAATATCCTTTCATATGGTTATAGTACTAATTATTTATGATTTTTTGTCATACTTTATATTACGGTCACGACTGCGATTTTTTTTTAAAAAAAAGGTCAAATATTTTATTTCACTCTTTTGTGACTTTGATACTTTTCAGTGTTAATTTTTAGAGTTAATATGTTACAAAATTGTATTATACTATCTTTTAGCATTATTTTTTAACTAGAGACTATTAACATATCTGAATTCAAAGATAAACTTTTTCATTTTTTTTACATTCACCATACGATTTTATACAACACATGTAAAGTTTGACTCAATAAATTATAATCTTGAAATTAATTCATCAACTGACTTAAAAATAATATGTTTAAACTAAGAGATTATTAAGGTGGAACTGTGAACAACGATGCAAATCATAGGTATATACTTTTTAAGTTAAACGAGAAAACACACCATCTGTGGCAGAGTATTGCCATTTGTAGTGGTATTTAAGCTACTTAAATTTTGCTATTATAGATGGTCAGATCAACAAACAATCGGTGGATTTCACATGGAGATAGTTGGATAAAGAATCTGGTGTTTTAATTTCAACTTAAAGAATCTTGAAAGGAATAATTTGATTGAAATTAATTTTCAAGCTAGTTTTAACAATATCCAGGAATAGAATCCGTCAGTACCCGGCCCTGATCAATGCGACGACCACGAATTGGTTCTTGGAGTGGCCGCGAGAGGCGCTGCTGGAGGTGGCCTACAAGTTCCTCGAGGGAGTGGAACTGCTCGCTTCTATCACGGGAACGAGGGTTTGTACACTTCACATATTTATTGCTGCTATTATTGATTCTGCTTCTATTTCAAATACTTTATTTGTCTTACAGCGAAGTAAGTTAAAAATATTTACAATATTTACGGTGGCAAACACGAAAGTGGGGATTTCACCATATATTAATAACTCAGAGGTTGTTTGTTAATTACTTGAGGGATTTTTGAGGATTTTTTGACCACCCCTCCCCGCCTGATGAAATATCGTCCTTATATCAAAACCCTTCCTCTCGCCCTTAATCTCACGTGACGTTTTGCTAAATTTGTAGTTTAAGAATAAATGCTTTGGCTTTATTAAAAAAATAAAATAGAAATTGCTTTATTTCTTAACCATTACTTTTTTAATATCATTACATCTAATTATAATTATTATTACAATACATTTCGATATATCGATACTATACACCTACAGCTATTAATGTATTTAGTGTATAGAAAAGTTATCAGACTTCGGTATAATTTAGTCTAGAAATATGTTTTACTTTAAATTAATTTGATTTGTGAAGTGCGGATGATAGGATCGTATTCCCCGGCGCACACTGGGCTGAAAATCGGCTTTCATAGACTTAGGGACTTTTATTTTTAAGTGTCGTTTTTTTTGCTTGGAATAGCTTCAGTATACTGTTATTATACTCATATATTCACTTGAGTTAATTTGGCTTAAAAACTGACAAGTTATACTTTATTTACGAAAAATTTGTATGAAGCTGACATGAAAAATCAGGATATCTCTGGAAGCGCAAAGAAAACCGTAATATCCTTTCATACGGTTATAGTAAAGCCGATTTTCAGCCCAGTGTGCGACGGGCAGTCTAGGTTGCCGAATTTTGAAAAATTTTATATTGAACGTATGTCAAGTATAAGTTGACGTTCCAGTGGTGGCTAGGGACACGAAATAAGTATCGATACTCTGTGGTATTGAGTACATTTCACACGATAATGATACTTTTGTACTCGATACTTTCTATTAAATACTTTTACTAAATGAGTACTTTTTGTCAGGTTCGTATCGAATGGAATGCAGAAGTTACCTATTATAAACTTGAAATTACGGCTCATGTGTATGGCAACGCCATTTAGTTAAATACTGGACTTCCAAAAACATAACATTGAGCTCAAAATCGATCAGTATCCTTTCTTTTATTTACTTCAACAATCAATCACTCGATCGTTTGACGTTATAGTAATAATATGTTAAATAGTTTAATAAAAAATAATATTTTCTAAAGCAGGAAGTAATACATCAAAAATTCAAAACTGCTATACACGAATACGGCTCGATAAATTTTTTAAGCGATAGTACTTAAAGTAATTTTTTTTTGTTAATAATATTTTTAATTTGTGCTGTTAGAGTTACTTTTTAATTATTGTATTACATTTATGTACCAACACTAATTCTTTATTTTTGTATTGTTCTGCTGAAGATAAACTGACGCTACTTATTGATTGACATTGACGTCATGACATATGCGCATTAACCCCTACGAAAAGTACTCGATACTTTATGAGTACGGTACTATTTTTCCGATACTACCCGTACAGTGTCGATACTTTCTGTTCGACACCGTGTCCCTAGTGGCGGCGCCTCCTTCGCTTTTATGTTGCCACATTTAACATATTTCCCCTTAAATGTTCGAGTTAAACTATTTTAGTGTTTGGACAACTACATTATTCCGTTAGTTTCTAAATAAAATAATAAGGTAATTCGATTATATTTGTATGTCATTTTTTAAATTTTATTGTACATACAGGACCCTTACAATTTTATAATAGCACAAATATTTTATTTTACGTTATAACACCTGTATCTGTTTCATTTCTATCTGTATTCAAGAGTTTTACCGAAACTATGCGATAACGAAATCGCTAAAAGGTCTATGAAGCTCTACCCCATATGAAATGTAACATGTAAAGTACAGGTATCCTAATTAAGGACTCGGTAATGATCCGTATAGAACTGTAGATTTCGCAAAAAGTTTATGTTACCGCTGTTTTTATTATTATTCTTTGAAGATTCATAGTTACAGATTCTGGTGCAGGTACAGTAATTAATACAAAATTACAATAGGGTATATTGACAGAAACAAATAGTGTATAAGGCGGATCATCCAATTAAATTTAACTATATCTGACAATTAACGGATGTGGAGAACTGTTAACCTCTTGACTGTACTATGTGCAGGGTCGATCTTAAAGTCATCTTCAAAATCTTCAAAGAGGCCAAAAAGTTTGACGCGGGTTATACTCATGTGTAGTTAATACGGGGTCCCCAACTTTTCTCCCAAAGTTAGGGGATAATAAAGTGATATGCGATTTTTGTGGGGGGTTTATATTTTTAGACTTTTTATTTATAACTGTAAACCTTGAGACAATTCAATCAAGGTAATCATATTTATTTGTTATCGCAATGTCAATATCGTACGTAAATGCCGCGCATGAATTTTTTATCTATAATATTGGGTATAATAAGTTACTAAATACATTTTATATTGTTATGCTACAAAGTTTGATGACGGTTCGATTTACATTACAGTGTAACTAGCATAACATTTAAACGTTCTTCAAAAATGTTAACTCTGTGTACTATACGAAGGACAAATTTATAATTTGAAAAACTTAAAACTAGAACGAGGTGAAATAATATTCGAAATACTAAAAGGCGTGTAAATAAATGATATTGTAAAATATAATTTATCGAATTCTATTTATATTGCTGAAAATATAAGATATAAGTCTCTCTAATGAAAGCTGAGAGTGAAAAATGGCAGCAAATTCAAAAAAATTAGGTCGTGTATCCCCAAGTTAACTAGGAATAAACATATTTGATACTTTTATGTGTAAAAAAATATGCTGATATTTTTTTATGATCGTAAATTTGGTTCCACTTAGAAATTAGTATATTATTGTATAATAAATTATGTGAAATAAGCAGGTCACATTTTTTTCAAATTTGCTTGTGAGCACGTATGGTTATTGCTTACCGTAATTGTGTGCGTTATGGGCCATTCAAAAATTGAGTAAGCAAAATTTTTGTAATTTCCGACCGCACCATCGCGTGGTCAGTAAAAGTAAGCGATGTTCTTAACCTTTCTCCCTTAAAAACGTTATCATTTCTATAAGTATATTTAAATCTGTTCTAATTCAGTAAATAAATATTGCTAACGTAATCATCATCCACACCCCTATCATCAAAAATAAGCAAATCCAAGACCCCCTCCTCAGTGCTTACGTAATACTTTTAACCATATGTTTTTTGTTACACTAATCACGTATAGGGTCGATGCAGTCAGGATTGCCAATAAACACTACGTAGATACTGTCACTATTCATTTGGCCAGAGCTTCGCCTTACAATAACTTCCACATAGGAGTGCGTCCAGATCGAGGTATTTTCGTCTCGCACGCTGCGAAGCAGCGTGCGGGGAATCCGTACCAGGGTAAACCCTTTCATCGGTGGCCATTCGGCGAGGCCTGTGACAACAGGCCTGTCTTGATTGAACACTCATTATCATGAGTGCGTTTGAGATGTCGTGCGCGCGGTGATTCATGGTCGGACTCCCTCACGGGTTGAGCCGGGGTGTCGGCCGGTCCAGGATGGCCATCAGTGTTGCAGGTAGTCATTCATCAAGGTCCGGCATAGATCTTCTGCCTCAGGATTTCCGCTGCTTCTGTCTAGTATGTCGCTCAAGACATCCAGGAATTTCTTGTTCGAACCGGGTGAAGTGGGCGGCTGGGACGCCTCTCCTCCGTTTCGCGTTCTCGTGGACTTCTTGTTTCGCGCCTGTGTCGGTTTCGTCGCGCTCTCGGCATCACCACACCGGGCGACGGTCCCCGCACGGCGGTTGCGTGTCTCTCTTCGGTACACTGGACAACGCAGTGCATCATTTGCTGGATGTGCGCCTTTGCAGTTCGCACAGGTCGCTGGTTCGTCGGCGTTGTAGTCTCGCCTCTCGGGTGTGTCACGGTACCGGACGTAGACTTTAACACTTTGCTATGGAAAAATATGCTAGGATTTTAAAGTGAAATACATAAATAAGAACCCAGATTAAAAAATATATATATCTTTAATACAGATTAATAATCATAAAAAAATCCGAATCATAATGATAGTCTGATTCGAGGAATTCAATGATTTTATTGCTACTAAAGGAATCGTCACTGTGATCATCACTTTCACTGCGTACGTTGATGATAAACGGGTTCAGTTTATCCTCTTGGATTCTGTCTTTTTATTTATATATATTTTCTACATTTATTACATGGTCGGTACATTTTTTCCATATATCTCTGCCTTCTAAATCTCTCAACTTATCAATCGAAAAACGGATTGTCTTAATCTTCATATGATCATTAATGCATTCTGTCTGAAATAAGCACATAATGTATATTAGAAACATTTTATTTAATGGCACGCGATTTCAATTCTAGGTATTATAATTACATTTGCCTATTTAAAAGTTTAAGTTAATGCACACGGCTTAATCTGTAATGTAAAATTTAATTGAATATAAATTTTAAAGTATCAAAACCAATTCAATAAAACTTACCAAAAACTTTCAAAATCAATGTTAACAATTGCAATTTTCCATTAAAACAGCATCACGTTCACTTCATTGTATTTATTAATGATACTGGATAACATCTCTCTGATACCGCTATTTATTATTTTAGGCTTTATTTTAGTCCAAATGCGCTAAATGATTCACAAATATGGTCGTATGATGAAGTTATAAAACAAGAAGTGACATTTGGTGCAGTGTTACCAGTTTATAAAAACGTAAAATTGTCTCTCTCATCTTTCATTAGACAGACTTTTCTATCTGACATTTTTATGGAATCGTTTAGATGAATAAAACATTTCAGAAACGAAAAAATATTATGTGCGATTTTTTAAAATATATTTAGCAGTCGTTCATAAAAAAAATTAGTAACATTCCTATGTGACTGTAACTGTGGTGGTATAATTATTCTTTTTGAATTTTAGGGAAATTTACAAAAAATTATGGTGATTTGTGAGGTTCCCAACTTTTACTTCAGGGGTAAATACTTTTTGAGACTTGGTAACTCTGACTTCATATACTCATTCATTCTCTGGAGCTGATACTAGTTGAAGTCGTTCTGTTTTATTTTTGTTAATTCATTAGTTACCTATGTTTTTTGTCTAAAATGAATTCTACACTGAATCCCGAGGCTCCTGAATTTCATCGCAGTCAGGAATGGCAATAAATACTTTGTATACTGTCACTATTCATTTGGCCAGAGCTTCGCCTTACAATAACTTCCACATAGGAGTGCGTCCAGATCAGCGACATCTTGCCCTTTATATGCCACCAATGTAGTCTCACACCGGAATGAATAATGAACAGCCGATAACTTCCACCAATAGCGTTCGAGGTCATTAGTAACACCCCGATAGAGTCAATAGCGCGGTATCGCAGGTCAATAGTGGTTCCCCGGGTGGCGTTGTAGTCTCGCCTCTCGGGTGTGTCACGGTACCGGACGTAGACTTTAACACTTTGCTATGGAAAAATATGCTAGGATTTTAAAGTGAAATACATAAATAAGAACCCAGATTAAAAAATATATATATCTTTAATACAGATTAATAATCATAAAAAAATACGAATCATAATGATAGTCTGATTCGAGGAATTCAATGATTTTATTGCTACTAAAGGAATCGTCACTGTGATCATCACTTTCACTGCGTACGTTGATGATAAACGGGTTCAGTTTATCCTCTTGGATTCTGTCTTTTTATTTATATATATTTTCTACATTTATTACATGGTCGGTACATTTTTTCCATATATCTCTGCCTTCTAAATCTCTCAACTTATCGTACCGGACGTAGACTTTAACACTTTGCTATGGAAAAATATGCTAGGATTTTAAAGTGAAATACATAAATAAGAACCCAGATTAAAAAATATATATATCTTTAATACAGATTAATAATCATAAAAAAATACGAATCATAATGATAGTCTGATTCGAGGAATTCAATGATTTTATTGCTACTAAAGGAATCGTCACTGTGATCATCACTTTCACTGCGTACGTTGATGATAAACGGGTTCAGTTTATCCTCTTGGATTCTGTCTTTTTATTTATATATATTTTCTACATTTATTACATGGTCGGTACATTTTTTCCATATATCTCTGCCTTCTAAATCTCTCAACTTATCAATCGAAAAACGGATTGTCTTAATCTTCATATGATCATTAATGCATTCTGTCTGAAATAAGCACATAATGTATATTAGAAACATTTTATTTAATGGCACGCGATTTCAATTCTAGGTATTATAATTACATTTGCCTATTTAAAAGTTTAAGTTAATGCACACGGCTTAATCTGTAATGTAAAATTTAATTGAATATAAATTTTAAAGTATCAAAACCAATTCAATAAAACTTACCAAAAACTTTCAAAATCAATGTTAACAATTGCAATTTTCCATTAAAACAGCATCACGTTCACTTCATTGTATTTATTAATGATACTGGATAACATCTCTCTGATACCGCTATTTATTATTTTAGGCTTTATTTTAGTCCAAATGCGCTAAATGATTCACAAATATGGTCGTATGATGAAGTTATAAAACAAGAAGTGACATTTGGTGCAGTGTTACCAGTTTATAAAAACGTAAAATTGTCTCTCTCATCTTTCATTAGACAGACTTTTCTATCTGACATTTTTATGGAATCGTTTAGATGAATAAAACATTTCAGAAACGAAAAAATATTATGTGCGATTTTTTAAAATATATTTAGCAGTCGTTCATAAAAAAAATTAGTAACATTCCTATGTGACTGTAACTGTGGTGGTATAATTATTCTTTTTGAATTTTAGGGAAATTTACAAAAAATTATGGTGATTTGTGAGGTTCCCAACTTTTACTTCAGGGGTAAATACTTTTTGAGACTTGGTAACTCTGACTTCATATACTCATTCATTCTCTGGAGCTGATACTAGTTGAAGTCGTTCTGTTTTATTTTTGTTAATTCATTAGTTACCTATGTTTTTTGTCTAAAATGAATTCTACACTGAATCCCGAGGCTCCTGAATTTCATCCACATTTATCAACAGTTACTCAGGTACGTGAGCTTGCTAGAACTACATTTTTAATTGAAATACTGTCATTTTGGTGCTAGTGTCTAAGCATGCGTGTTGTCTTGTCTTTGGATTATTTAAAATGCGTAATTTTATAATAAAGCACGTCAATGTGATTATTGTTATAATAATCGTACACATTTATTTCGAAACTACAGGTGGATCTAAATACAAAATTGCTAGGTATCGTGTTATTAAAGAAAAACGGAAATTTTATAGTTGTTACGGAAATTATACGGCGGGAGAACTAGATTAATTGTCTATACAAAGTATATGAAAATTTTAACAACAACCGAAATAGCAAACATTAGTGATACAAAGTACTGTCAACCCTGGCATTTTTACCATATATTTTAATATACTCTCCATGGACATTTTAAAGAAATTAAGCTAATTTTGTTTACATTTCCATACATAACTTGTGAAGTTTACCCAGTTGTATACATCATTGGTTAACAACTATTGATTTTTTTTAACTATAGCTATATAGATAAATATTGTGTACCTGGTAAAAATGGTACACTTTGACAACAAGTTGAGACCTAAAATGATATATCTTTAAAAAAATTAAAACAATGCATATTGCCTATAGCTAGTTACACATATAAATAATGAAGAGACCCAACCAAAAACACTCATGTGAATGATGCATCAAATCTTTTAATGAAAATATAATTATAGTAGGTACCTTATAGCCATAACAAAATATTTTAATCTATTGAAAATGCATTAAAAATTAGAAATTGAATTCAAACCTACTAACATTACGTTTGGATTTGGTTAAGAAAAATGTAACAATCCTAATGGTAGGGTAAATTTACCAGCAACCTATATGAAATAACTTTACCTAACATTCAGTAACATTACCATTGGTGATAACTCATAACATGATAAAAAAAACGAATTGTTTAATACTTTTACAATATTCCAAGAATGTAATTTAAAAAGTTAAAACATACTACTTACCTTTAATTAAAACAAATTTTTAGGCATTACATGAAACATAATTGCCCATACACATTTAGAAACGACAATATCATGACAGATATTAAAGTTGAATATATAAAAAACTTTTCATGTTGCCACAGATAAACAATATAAAAGTTGAGAAACTGACTATATTTAATACATTTGAAATAATCTTTCAATTTTCAAGGGTAAGTACTCTTGCTCCTGAAACATAAAGATGCCACAGTTGACAGTATATGTAATGTTAAAACGGATCTAATAAGTATATCAGTATGTGCTTAGTTACTTTTATTGTGTTAGGTGTGAAGAAATGGATATTTCATTCTTGACTGCAGAACAACTCTGCCAAACAAATCACTTATGAGCCCTTATATTAGTTAGAAATATGGCTCAAATTTAGATTATATACAATTGAGTTCTGACTTCATATTTAATCACATTTAACAAAATAAATATGCTTATTTTAAAATATCACACCTTGAAAACAAATAGTTTTTGAGAAGGTAACTTTTTAAAACTGTTTAATGTTTGTGCACATTTTTTTTTGACTATTTACATTGTTTTCAAATATGTTTACTTATTATTAATAAATCATATTTATTATATAAACAACAAGACTAGTTATAAAATTTTGAGTTTATTTGGATAGTTTTTTAACTATATTTGAGTTTAACCAACAACAACATAATTTGATTATGAAACTTGATTAATGCTGTATTGGTTACTTTAAGTTGAAACTGAGATCATAATACATACAACAAGTGCACAGGTCATCTCAACAGTCAGTTCCAGCAAGTGTTAGAAATAAATTAACCATAGAACAGTCTTGCTGTTCTCACTATCAATAGGCATAAATTTGACATTTTAAAATTCTCAAAAACTAATTGTTTCTTCTAATATTAACATATTCCCTTTCTTTTATCTCCTGCTATTTCACACCATAAAATTTAATGGTATATAATCTAAAGTTCAACCAAGATACTTGAATATATTGAAGAGTGTATAAATGTATATGTTATTTTACAATTTGTGATGTCATTTAGGATTTTTTTTTATGTTGTGATCATCTACACCTATACAATCATTTATCATTGACTGCGAGAAGGGTCATAATGGGAGGCCCTTATTCTATTTAGTATACTATTATAGAGTTAATCACTGCTATTCTTATTTTTTGCATTGAGGGTGCCCTCTTCATTTTACATAATTTATTATATAATTGCTCTGATATTATATAATAATAACTGCTTTTAATGAATTATACACAATAAGCACATGCAAGTATCTGCTGAAATATTAACAAGTTTTAAGGTTATATGAACTAAGCTTTGTATGTGTGGGCTGTGCGGGTCATTATATAAATTAAGATTAACAAAAATGTGACCAAATTCCTAATGACTTTGGGAGGGTGCCAAAAATAGGTCCCATTGCATGGTCATTAGGAATTTTCACAAATTTACACATATCACAATACTTATTTATGTCTATGAGCAGCAACTGCTATGGCAGTTTATATGTATTTACTTGTAAATTGGAATGTAATTAATTTTCTTGTATATATTCATAAATACATTATATTAAGCTATTTCTGTATTGTAAATATTGTACAGTATTATATATTGAGTGGTCTGTTAATATTTTTTTACAATATTGATGGTGAAGACAAGTGATACCTAAAGTTACCTTTGTAGCATAGGACAATGCACATACCAATAGTATAGACATTTGAAAACCTAACTGACTAAAAACCCAAAACAGTCTTTGCACATTAGTCAATTAGCCTTTTTATGTTTAATTTGTTCCTTTGCTACTTTATTTTTTCTTGGGTTATCCTATGAAAATTACAAATAATTTTCTTTTATATCATCTACATCTCTATACATACATTATCTATGTTCAAGCTTTAATAATTGTCCAATGTTACACATTATTGCTTGAGTTCTATGCATGGTGCAAGGATGCTTTTAAGCTAAAGAAAAATGTGTTTGTGTTGAGTGTAATTATTAACTATAACAATATTTTCTTGTTCATGCATCACAACTCTAATTTTTACCTGATTTTTTAGCAATTTACTTAGATAATATTTATCACAATTGTTAAAAATGGCGGTTATATTTATAAAATATGAGATTTTCGTATTTGAAATAATTAGGATATAATATATCTGTAATTACTTGTTATTTGTGTTGCAATATTATGGATTTGGTATGAATACGTTGTTAACATTATTTTTTATGATCATAGTTAGGTAGGTATTAGTAAATTGTTGCATAGTAAAGATTCTTTACTCCCTAATAAATTGCTATATATATTTGTTGTTTATATTTATGAAGTGCTAAATTTTTTAAATTAAAATTTTGCTAATAATGTGATAGTCATTGTATATTTATGTCAATATATAAAATTCATTTGTATGTATGTTAGAAATATTAAAAATACATTTGATGTATTTAGAAGAAACTTTTAAATATCTTTCCTGTAGGTATATACTGTATAAGCTGTGACATATGTTTTTTTCTTACATTTTTGACTTGCCAAGTGGTAGAGATCTGTTAGGTTGTGACAATTCATATGATAAACTTTTGTTGCTTTGAAATAATATGACATCATAAATCGAATTACAAATCAAATAATTGTTATAAAATGCGTTTAACGGGAGTAAAGTTAATATATCGCCGTTTTTTTTCGGTTATGATTATGATTTTCTATTTAACGCGTAAGTAATATATTTCGTTTCCATATTTTGTAAAAACACACTTCTATTTAACCATTTGCACAAAATTCATCAACTTCAATATTCCTTGATAAAAATTAGTTTTGACTAATGCAATGAACCCTCAAATAGATGCCAAAGGCATGCTAAACCCTGCGCTTTCATACTTTTACGCTTTTGCATAATCACCACATTATCTATGTCTGTATATATATATTCATTAACATATATTGTTCTTTTTGAATAAGTATTTATTAACTTAGTTGTTCCAGGATGGATATACTAAAGTTAGTAAAGTTATACGATCCTCACACAACTGGCCATCCGGAGCCTCCTTTGATATTTTCAAAACATTCACCGATTTCAACATAGTAAGTTACAGCTTAAGTGAAAATGTTATCGAACAAACAAATCAGATACTCTTCACTGAATTATCTGGTCCAAAGCTTAAACGGTGAGTTATATATAACAAACAAACGCCAATTTAGTTTTTTGAGCTTCTAATGAAATTATTTATATATATGATGAAATTGATGTCGTTAGAAGGTATTTAATGGATAATTGTATTATTCATGAATATTCTCTACTAGGCTGAAAGCAAAAATAGCAATTTGCAAAACAAAATATAATTTAAGTGTTAAAAGCGTTATTAGTGTGGTCATTTATGACCTCATTTAAAGAAATCGTAAATGATTCTGCAATTAAATAAATACTGCCACGCTAATAAAGAAAAATCTAAACTAAGCTAAAAATCGAATCTCCGTTCGTAGACGCATTACATTCTTCACATATCCCTATTTGTCATCACAAATTATAAATATTAAATCGATTCGACTAGTTAACATGCGGTTAAGTTTAAGAATCATAATTTTAATATACCGCACACGCATCCTTACCCAAATTTGAGAAACCCAAACACATGATATGCCAAAACACTGTAATTTTAACAAGATGTGTTATAACTGAATTGTGTCAAATTCTTTTCCTTATAGGAAGAGTTCTTGAGACCAGTTGGCTCAAGTTATCTGTTATCACGTCTTCAAAGACTTTTCAGTCCCGAATAAAACATGCAACAACATGCAGACTAGCTGCCAATATTAACATTTTTCTAACACCTCCTCAGCCTTCAAACGCAAAATTTGTGATCTAAGAACTCTGAAAACTGTGCAATAGAACTAAGAAGTATATTTGGATTTGAAGTCATTAAATACTAGTATATGTATATATATATAGTATGGTGTGTTTGCACAAACAATTGCTTAAACTCATGAATATAATACGGCCTTTTGTCTTATTTACCACGAGTGGCGACGGAGACCCTTTCACGTGGAATTTAGTTTTTAAAAACAGAGTCATGAGTATTAAAAACGGCATTAATAATTTTTCTATGTATCACACTTTCTGAATTTCTTTGACCTTAAACATTTCGTGACTTTTATAATTCGACGTCATGTATTAGGTTTAAAAGCGCGAAGACTTACATGGTGATCTTTCTCAGTTCCATTCTGGACAATAAAATACTAAGAATGTTTCGCCCCTTCTCTGATTAAAAGGTCAATATAATACTTCAATAGCAAATTACAAGTTAAATCCAATTTATAATACCCGTGAATGGCATCTCTATACTATTTATTATCTTTTAATGTCACATAAATTATAAAATTTTGTAAGGAATTTTTGTAGGATTTGAGAAACTCACATTCCTAAAATTTTTGCGAATGCGAATGTCAAAAAATAAGGGAAAATTCGGTAATGCGAATACGAATAATCGTATCACTAAGCTGGGTTTATTTTTTAGATAATGTTTTTAGCACTAAGCTATTCAACAAATATTCTTGAAGATAAATACAATTACACGCTTTAAATTTCTAATAACGATTTCAATTTAACCCTTTAGTTTGTAGCGTCTCCCAAATAAACTTTGAATTAGATTCCCTACTTCTTTATATATATATTACCAGTTAATTTATGTATATATATCACTTAATTTAAATAAAAACAAACATTTAATGATATTGCAAGATCCTACTTAACTCTTACTTGGTCTGATATGTCTTTCCTGTAACACATGCGAAAAGAAAAACAAGCATAATATTTTATTATATTCAATAATAACAATATATTATTTGAATAACTTAAATTGAAATCAATCAATAATAGACATCAAGTAAATAAACGCGGAAAATAAGATCTGCGATAAATTATTTAGCTCGGAGATTTAAAAAACAAAATACTTACACTTGACAAATAGTATGACATGAATTTTATTGTTTTAAATTGTATTCTGCATTTAAATATGGTATAGCAATGATAACGAGTACAACATAGAGAAGATCACGGATGCAAACGACAACATGTTGGACAGAGTGAATATCAACATTGACACTATATATGGTATAAACAAATCAAGCCAGAAGTTTATGGAAGGTGTCCAGTCGCCCATAATATCAAAAATAAAGGTAATTTATAACTAACGGAGCTCAGGGAGGGACTATATCGTTAATTCTAGTAGTATGTGTTTCGAATTATTTTTTGTTAATTTTGTTCAATTAAAATACTGTTACTGCTGAGTTTATTTGTTTATTTAAACCATAGATAATATATTGTGTAATAATCGTACTACTACTACGTACTATCATAGATTGTATTAAGCAACATGGTGTTTTAGATTATCATCAACTTGTTATTCTTAAAATAATATTTGAAAAGGTAAGAAAGGGTTTCAATCAAACATTTCAATATAACTTTTCCAAGTTGAGTACAAAATATCATTTGTAAATAAATCAGCCAAAGTAGTCAATCCCTACTAATATTATAAATGCGAAAGTAACTGTCTGTCTATTGCGCTTTCACGCCAAAACTATTGAACCGATTTAAATGAAATTTGATACATAGATAGTCTAGAGCATGGGAAAGGACATAATGCAAAAAAAAGCACTAAAAGGGGGGGATGAAATGCTGTATGGAAGTATCGTCATTTTTAGAGCTAAAAGCTTGAAACTGATTTTTTAGGCTCTTGATTCGATACAAATAAATATGTTATTCAAAGTTTGTAATAGTTTTACCCTTAAGGGTGTGAAATAACGATAGGAAATAGAGGATGAAAGTGTGTATGGAAATATATATATATATATATATTTTTTTATTGTAGCACGGCAAAATGACTACACTGTGCCTGATGGTAAGCACAGTACAATCCAAAAACAATGGCAACCACCGAGTGATACAGTATCCATCGCCGGTCGTCGCTGTCATGCCGGCCTGCGAAAGGCTGGATATGCACAGGCTGATCCCGAAGCGCGACCCGCAGAAGCGAATCACTATGACGAGCTTTTTTTGCCATATACATGGTGGTTGCGATCCAGTCGGGCTGTAAAGCCGTACCACCCCGCTTTCGCCATTGCCTCGTCCGTTATTCAGCAGGGTGCACCACGTGCAGGTGAGGTTGGCTTGAATGTCTCAAGTCTTCGATGTTATTCGACACCGCTTACACCCCAAAAGTATGTAAGGTTCCGTTCCGATTTGAAAAATTCGTTCAGTGTTAGATAGCTCATTTATTGAGGAAGACTTTCGTTTTTTTCGCTGCGTGTTAGATAGCCCAAAGTCATTATTCCACACGGACGAAGTCGCGAGCAGAAGCTAGTAATAAATAAATGTAAGTTTATATAGAATTAGAAAGAATTATTGTTTAGACATAGATAGTTATACATTTGCGATCACACAATATAAATAGTTCATTTAGTTTTTGGTTATTCAAAGTTAATTTGCAAAAATAATTACTTTGAGGAAGTTTTGTTATATTATACACTATGTGAAATAACTGAGGGCAATTCTTTTAACCTATTAATATATAAAGCGTGCAAATATGCACATACATATTCGTATAAATCTGAATATTTTACAATAATGTCTACAAATTTAACTTGTGAATACAATTGAAGATACTGTGTACAACATCTTATTCAATTCTTAGTGTTATAAACAAACGTTATGTTTGATAATAATAATAAATTTCATAGTCACTTTAAATTCTCTAATCATTGTAAGATTATGTACACACAAATTATTCGTATATCGTTTCAATATGTCGACTATTGATTTTGTTGTGCAAGGCCCAATTGTTGTATTGAACTTGTGGAGAATAATCACTTGGATTCAACCTTATTTATCTAAAGGGATGCTGTTGGTCCCCGGTATACCAATTTGTGATAGCGATCTTCTAGTGTTGGAACCAAATCGATTATGAAAGTAATATATTACTTATTATTTTAATCCAATGAAAACAAATTGACAATGCTCGTTGTGTCGATACGAATCGGTAGTTGCATATTCTTTTTCCGCAATTGCGTTAATTTTATTAATAACTCGTGCATTCTGGCCTGTTTTATTTCGAAATTCTCTCCGCATACATACGAAGTGCTGCGCTACCGTTGTATCTTCATTCGCCATAAATTAGTTTCATTGTATTCGTAACAATTATCTATTGTACAAAGTGACATGTGAAATCAAGTTTATGTGAAAAATAACGCTCTTTATCAACAGTCAGATTTATTTTCAATGAACAGGTAATTTTATAGGTAATGTAATGTAATAATGTAAACGGTTTTTGAAACAAGTAAATGTTATTAAACATAATTGCAAAATAAGTAGACAGTTTTATGTATGACTATGACAATACCCAAGTTGAATATACACCACAGTTTGAAAGTTTTCATTTGAATAAAATTGTAAGTATTTAAAATGGAAAAATTATATACCATGTGCTTGTTTTAACCCTACATAAAACCCGGTTAAAAGTGTTGTCTTTAGTTAGTATACATACTCTATGTACCACTAGTTGTCTTATTTAGAATGTTAGCCGAGTATAGTAGTAGTTCTATTAATAAAATAATTGTTAACAATTTAATTTTCATACAATTTATTTTGTTAGCTATACTACTTACATTAGTATAAATATATTCACAGGTGTTTTTATGTATCTCATTATTTATATTGAGTCATAATTATGCTCATGGGTTTTAGAAAATACACAGTGTTTTGTGTTTAAAGGTTGCTTGAAAACATTTAATCTTGAGTAGTCCGTATCGAGAGTAAAATTTAAAATTCTGAAGTGACCTTTGAAAATATATCTTTTATTCAAATTTACAATATGCAATTTGTGTGCATACTATACAGTTGTGACTATCTTTGAGGAAAAAAAACAAATTTCGACTATTTTGATAATCTAAAATTCTTCTTTGAAATATTTAATTCATTTAAATTTTTAAGTGGGCAACACAAGTATATACAATTAAATTACAATTAGATGTTTTCATGTAATACCTTTAAAAATTGTCTATCAACAGAGATCACTCTATTAAATGTAATATATATTTATATTGACAGGTTGGTTCGACTACATTCATTGGTGCAAAAAACATTCCTCGGCCACAATTAATGTTTAAAGATACCATAGACAATTCAGAGAATTTATGGGTTCCCAAATTATCGGATAAACCAAATAGCATTACACCACTTGCCTTGAAAATACACTATGATGCTGAGGGTAATGCTACAGGGTAAGTTATTATCATTAATTAATTAATTGGAAGTACTAATTAGCTAATTTATAATAAAAGTCAGTCCAGAATAAATATCGAGAATCTGTCATTCAAGATCGCCTCTGGTACATTATTTTGTAATATTAGATATTGTCGTCTTTTAGTTAAATAAAACGTACTAAAGCCCTCTAATTTGATTAAAAAAAAAATTAAAGACATAGTTTATTCTCACCTCGTGACCAGTTACCAAAGATTATAGATTTAGTAAAATAAATTATTTTATCTGAGTCAAACTCAATCTATGCTAGCAATTTACAATTTTGACTCATAATCTTTATAATTATATTGATAATTTTCTTTTATATTAAAACTGTTTTGTTTTTTAAAAGCAGTTTTATACAAATCTTTAACTCTGCCTATATAGATTTGTGATTTACCTTTAGTATGGAAGGTGGAAGGTTTAGTATGGAAGGATGTACCCAATTTAATAATAAAAAAATGTATCATTTCTTCAAAGTATAGCAGTATAACCTTATTAAAGGTTGTCGAACCGAAATACAAGTGTTCTCTTTAAACCATTTGGGGAAATAGACATACAATTATTTGCAAGATGGAAGATCTTGCAAAGTTTGTTCACCTGCTTTAACGTATATCAAACGCACTATATTTGTATACAAAAATGTATTAAGTAATTACTGTTAATGTTCACGAAATAAACGAAAAAGTTGAAAAAATAAGAGATAAGAGATAACAATAATCTTTATATATCAATTAATTCGTTAGAATAATAACTCCTATTTTTTGCTTATGAATTAAATATGGTATACTTAACTTCAATCACAATTGGTATATAAATCGTAGTCTATTTTTGCGTTGATACCACTTGCATTGTAACATAAGGACATAATGCTCGGTTTCTGAGGTACTTTAATTATAGTTTACAGTTCAATAGCCTTATCAGTTCGATAAATTATCAAATTGTGTTTCTGAACACACAATCGTACGATAAATGTCAGTAAAATTCAACGGGCCATTTGACTGTTATTTCTTCTGTCTTATTTATAACTTTGTTCAGTCAACAACTATTGGTAGTTGAACCGAGTATCTCAGAAACCGGGCATAAACGTATTATATTTATTTCACGATGTAATTACAATATGTGACTAAAAATCGTATCGCTAAGGAAACATTTCTTTGATACAATTTAAAAAACGCATGTGGAAGCGCGGGTAATAAAAAATATAATTTGAATAAGACTAGAGATGAAATATATTTTAGTAATGCCGTTAGCATTATGCCAAAACTATATATTAATAGTGGGTGCCGGTAAAGTTGAATTTTAAACCACAAAGATTATTAGGTTGATCCTATTATGGTATTTTTTTAGATTTTCACAGTCCACTTGGGCTCTGGGTAATAAAATCGGCAATATCTGTGATAAAACTATCTTATAAAATCTTTCACCCTTATTGCTTATGTACTTGAGCCTTCTCTAAATTTCAAAATGACTCTCCACTATTTATTATCAGGTCCACAGACTGAACCGATTGTTAGTCTTAACGATTTGATTAGGTGGGCTTTATGCTGCCTCTTGGGATTGTATGAATCTTTTGAACTATATTACACAGATGCACTATTGAGACTGCAATCATAAACTAACGACCAATTGGCATTCATCCGCCGCCTTCATTGTCGTCTATATGCGGTACTCGTCTCAAATAAGAAAAGTTAATGATTACGTTTTCACTGCATGGCAGTTTAGACTTTTATATGGTTCATTTTAAATGTCTGTCCCAATTTTTCCAATTGTTACTGAATACTATAACGATGATAAAATATGCTTATTATATTATTTATTTAGATTCAATTAGATTCCTCAGAATTGAAAGCTATAGTTATCCAGGCAATAGCATGACCTAAACCCTAAGAGCTAAAAATCGTTGTTTAGATAGTTACAATTCCATTTAATCTGTTGAAACGATCGATCAATAATAGAAACATATTCTCCTTTGTTACCTTCCTTGATGAATAAAATGATACTGTTCCGACTCCAAGCTTCCCCTGTAGCTCTTTTGTTTATAGTGTATTACACCAATAATAAGGAAAGCAATGAATTACACTGTGTCGCGCAGTCCCGCCCGCATCCCATACCTCGACCCGCGCCCCGTTTCCCTTTGCGTGACCGTGCGGAGTTCCCACGATAAGCAGTTACGTAATGATTAACCTTGAAAAGCGCCCCTTTAATGTTGTTAATTGAACCTAGATGTGATTTATTTACGTTTGATTTTGTCGTTTCCATACTTTTAATAGTTTTAGACCAAGCTTTAATTAAGGGTCTCTTTGTTGTTTATTAGTATTTGTTTTGATATTATTATTTTATATGTTAAATGTGACCATGAGCTACCAAAGGACTGGCCGGTGTTAAACTTTAAACACCTTTCACCTGGTATACATGACACACCATTATTTCGGATATTATACCTAGTTTATTGGTTGCGAACCAGTCGGATTATTTTGTCATGTTTTACCGGCCAAAAAAATCTACTGTGCTCTTAAAGTTGTCTAAACTAATGGAGATTTAGGATTGAATCGGACGGAGCACGCGTTTCATTACCCTGCAGGGGCTATAACTCGAAACTACTTCTAACAAGTTTGTGAGCATTGCCTGATTGAAATCTGTTAACGAGTGATCACCAAGCCCTCTTTAAATATGTACCAACATAACGAATAACCATATCGCAATCACGCACATCGCCTAACCTATAACTGCGCTTCAAACCCCACAAATTTTATACATATTTGTCTAAATGAAAGTTATACTATTCGTGTTTTTTATGTATATATATATAATGAAAATACAGTTCATTTGAGACTTAATCACGTCAAAACTACTTTACTTATTGACATAGGACTATGATCATTTGATGCGAAACTTTTCGTGGATGGTTCCCGGATGCTTATTTTTGGATTTCATTGACCCTTCACCATATCTTTTTTTTTATTAAAATTTTATTTCATGCACAGCGATGATGGAAGGTATCCGCTAGTAATATTAAAAAAAAGTTAGAAATTTCAACTAAAAGTCTTATGTTTTTTAAACGGAACCACGGTACATAATTAATAAAATAAACTATCCGATCACCTGACAAATTAATGAGAAATATGAATTTGTATTCTGTCATCATCATCAGCCTGTTGGCGACACTAATGCTGGGCCATAGGCCTCTTCCCGAAGGAAGGTATGGGTATAACCACCACGCCAGCCAACCACGTCTTTACGATTTAAAACTCCGAGAACTCCACATTGCTAGATTTTCCCACATACAGTGGTACTACTAGAACATTTTTTAGGTTCAGGTTTCCTCACCATGTTTTCCTTCACCGTCAGCCGATAGTGTTACCAATTTAAACGAGTAAACGTATTCTATGCACCATTATAACAGTATCCTTATTTATTTGCATAAAAACTATATTCATTTCCACAGTACTTAGATTATTTATTTTTTCTTACCTAGATATGAGCATCCATACTTCACGGAACTGTCGTTGTACAATCCTAGTCCTCAGTTTATTGAACCAGATCCAGAACCACCAGTGTTTCCTGCTTCACTCGAACAAACAAAATTCACATTTGTAGACACAGAGGCACAGTTAGATGAACTCGTTGAACATCTCCACTCAGTAGATGAAATAGCTATAGATTTGGAGCATCATTCATACCGGAGTTATCAAGGTAATATTTTCGTTTCGACAAACTTGTGCTGTCTTCTCACTTGAAAATAAACTTAATCACAGAGATAAAATATAAATAAAATTAATTATACAGAAAAAAAGTTGTTGTTTACGAATCTATTACACAAACTAATGAATTTTCACAAAATAGTAATTGGAATAGATTACAATAATAACGAATTTACTTATGAACGTTGATTAAATGTAGACAGTGTTTTTCTATAGCTTATTTTTTTCGACCCATGATTTTCAACTCTATGCCCGTTGTGGCCAGTGGACAATTTTTAAATGGCTCGCGCAAGCAAAGTAGAAATGTTTTTTTATTGCACAATTCTTAAAAATAACCAAAATTGTCGGAAGGGTTGTGCAGCCTTGGATTAGACAAAGAGGGGAATACTTTCTTTATTTAAATTTCGACATATTTTTATTAATTATGGCTGTTAAAGTTTTATTTAAAAATACCGTGGTCTTCGTTTACAGGAATTACGTGCCTCATGCAAATATCAACTGATGCAGGGGGTGACTTCATTATAGACACTTTGGTCATTAGGGAACACATCCATAAACTGAACATAATTTTCACAGATCCAAAGAAATTAAAAGTGAGTAATTTTTACACAAAAACATTTAATTCAATCACGTTAATTATTCAAAAACATAAATAATATGAGTTATAATTAAACATAGTTTACGAGTCAAGTATATTGTTTGAAACAAACGGATAAGATTTAATTTGCGTGTAAGTTTTAGGCAGTGTGTGTGTGTATATTAAAGAATTTTAATGAGTAAGTTCACGAAAAGTGGACCCCCTTTTCCCACTTGATCATTTAAAAAACCGTTTTAGGGTATAATTATTGATAGTGACTACTTTATAAATTTTAATTCCAAATATGTAAATTTTAATTCCATGATCAAGTGGGAAAAGGGGGTCTCTACTAGACGTGATCTTGCTCTAATGCATAACTGATAATTAAAAGTATTCTTAACCGTATTCACACCGAACTATCATCCGTTTCATATATATATCCATTGAAAACGGGGGATCGAAGTTTTCAGAACTCTATAAAAAGTATGACGTAAAAGTATGTTTGGAACTTGTTTGTTTGCTTATAATACTTTATGATTTTAAAGTCTTATTTTACACGATGTAACTTTGGTGTTATATCTGTAACGACGGGTTATACACGATGTTTGTAGAAAATTGTAGATTTTCGCAGATAATTCTTTAGTGTTCGGAATAGTGCATAATTTTGTACAAGTCACAACAGTATTAATGTATTAGTTTTCTATTTCATTACCCCCCGCTTATAAAATAAATATTTAAATACCCTGGTATTACAAGAACAGTGTACATAATTTTCCAGTTGTATAATCTGTTGGTAACTGTTTAAAATTGCATAGCAAAGCTTTTTGTTTAGATAATAAGTAAGATTCAGTTTTACTGAGTTACGAAGTGCCGATATTATAAGGAATTTTGAACCATTAAAAATTTTATAATAATTTAAATAATCACGTTAATACTTAATTGAATATCAAACAAATATATTTAAAATCGTTAAACGCATGACATTTGAGCCTTAACATGTGTAAGGCGTTCTGTAAAATGCTCTGTAATAATTGAAATTAGTTAGCAAGCAAAAGACAAAGGCGAAACCTTATTAATCTTAATTTTTAGGTATTCCACGGTGCCGAAAGCGATGTATTGTGGTTACAACGTGATTTTGGTGTTTACTTAGTTGGCATGTTCGACACTTACCAAGCTGCCAAAATTCTGAATCTTAGTGGACTTTCGCTCAAGCATTTGTTATTGAGATATTGTAAAATCGATGCAGATAAAACGTGAGTATACTGTATTGTTATTGATATATATTTTATGTTGCATTATTGCTACCGCCTTGTTCGTATTTTCGTAGGGAACTACACTAGATATGATAGTTTGTTAAAATTCATATAATCTAAGTTCAGGTAAAAGGGCCGTTCAAGTATGACGTAAGCAAATTTTTTGTAATTTCTGATCGCTTTTCCCCCTGTTCAGCAAAAATAAGCAATTCTCTTACCCCATGCTCCCATGCTTACGTAATCATTAATATAATTATTTTTAAGTCTGTTCTGGTTAAATTAATAAATTTTGCTGAGGTAATCAATCACCACACAGACCCCATCCCCTATGTCATCAAAAATAAGCAAATCAAAGACCCCCGACCCCCTTTAGTGCTTATGTAATACTTGAATGACCCCAAAAGAAATAAATAATTCTTTCTAAAGAAACATATCGAAGTATTTATAAAGGGAAAGTTATAGAAGTATGAGGCCATCGTGGATGACGTCACCATTATCATTTACATTTTCTGTTGACAAGGTCAATCGTCGTATATATGTGAATAAATATAATGAGAATACAGTTCCTTTGATGTTACTGGACTTATCGGTAGAGGATTATGACCATTTATTATGGGATTTTAGTTGATGGTTCTAGACTATTTTAGGGATTTGATTAACCTTTCTGCAATTGTTTTTAATGCTCAACGCAGCGTGCGAGATTCACCTACTTAATAATAAAAGCGAACACTTTACTCAGTAGATATAGCAATAAAACACTGAATGCAATTACGGATATTTTTTTGTATATTATAGGGGCAAACGAACAGGCGGTTCACCTGATGGTAAGTGATCATCGCCGTCCATAAACTTAATTAGTTACTGTATATGTGCATGGGGAGGTGCGACGAAAAAAATTATGTTAGAACTAGAACGGGCGCAACGGACAGTCCTTAAAGTGATGAGCTTTTTGCCATTTCGACATCCCACAGAAGACCTTTATAGTTTAAGTAAAGTTTTACCAGTATGAAAAAATTTTGTTTACTCAGTGATAAAAAAATGTCACAAAATTGTTCCTTACCTACAGTATTCGAATAAAAGGCTTAAAAACTATACCATTCCAAACTTAGGATCTACATTTGCACGGAGGCACTTTGATTTCATGGCGCCCACAATTTACAATAAAGTGGTCAAAAAGTTCAAGATTAAAAACCTAAGTAATTATAAAGTTAAGCACAAAATAGTAAGTTGGTTGGAAGAATATGACTACGACAGCCTTGAGACTCTCTTACTCTTTATCAAAACGAGCGCTAGGATTATGTTCATAATCTAATCATGAAGTCCGATTTACTCTCAGAGAAATTCAAACAAATAGTGATCCCCGCACCAAAGATTCAATAGCACACATCTAAGATCATTCTAATACCGTCGACTTTATAAGGCTATACACGTACACGCTCATTATCTTTTCCATACATCCTTCTTTTTACATACACACACCCACACTCACACTAAAAACATCCAATCAAAGCATATGAAAACATGTATAGCAGTACTCATTTTGCTGTATATACAGAGATAATATATATTATTGTTTATGATCACTTATATGCTATGGTATGTAAATTGTAACATGTTCATAATATTTGTAACTGTCTCCTACAACACAGTATACACCAAACGTAGGAGGCAGGGACCCCTTTATTTATAGAAATGTAACAAAAATACCTAATAAAGATATATACAATATACAAACTCTAGCAACACTAGCGGAGTCGCAAGTGCGTTGCCGGCCTTTTAAAGGAGGTGGTCCTCCGTCGCTCTCACTGAGCGAAAGAAACTCAGCAATACAAGCACTTTTACTTCACGTGGTTGTTTCTGTGGGTCGCGTGGTACTACCCCGGTGGAGCCGACCCATCCATGCTGAAACCAGTAATAGCTTCAGCGTGGCTCTACCACCTACTAAATCTGTACAGATGTGAATAATTCAAAAACCTGAGTCAGAATGTACTTAACCTTACGCCTTTTAAAACATACTCAAGTAAGGATAGTAAGTAGGCAAGTAAGGGGTCGTTCAACTATTACTTAAGCAGAATTTTTGTAATTACTGACCCCCCCCCCTCCCCCCCTGGCCAGCAAAAGTAAGCAATGCTCATACCCTTGTGATGTTTACGTAAGCATTGATATAAAAGTATTGTTTAATTTGTTCTGGTATCCTTACGGATCATGGTTTAAATTAACGGCTGTTTTCACGTAAACCATATCTCTGGTTACATTGTTAAGAGATTAAGGCTTCATATTGGTTATTTTGAGTATGCAACTGTAATATAAATTACCAGGCATCAAATGGCCGACTGGCGTATCCGTCCGCTTCCCGACGTGTTGACTGCATACGCCCGTACAGACACCCATTATCTGCTGTACGTGTGGCGTAGCATGAAAGCGGAACTCTTGGAAACTGCTGGTGGACTTCCGCACCTGCTGAATGCCGTTTTCAATGAAAGTCGAAAAGTTTGCCAAACTGTAAGTATATTATTTTATAATATATATCATTAATATTGGAACAAAGAATCAAGCTTGTATGTGTCGCAATATATGAAGCTTATTAAGTACATAATCAATTATCGAAAACTTCATCGGACTATATTTAAATGAACAATATATATTTTTTAAGCATTATTTGTGCTTCTATCGTATTTCTCATACTTAACATATCAGGATTGACCCAAATAGGGATAATATTTTTAAAATATATTTTCTTATTGCTAAATATATAATACACTATATAGGAAACTTTTAGACTCATCAGCTTAATTTGGATTGTGTTTCAGTCAGTCAGTGTCTGGGTTTTTTTATGTAGTTTTAGATTTGATATATCCTTGTCTATAAATTGCAAACCTAAAAATTACTATATAATTTGCAATTTGAATTGTTTATTTGTAATCCTTATAGAGATTAATACATACATAAATTTAATACAAAAATTTGACGTTGACGTTCACCTTCATAACATCTAAATTAATTTATAATTTTGTACAAAATGGTTTTTTGAGTAGTACGGAGTGCATAAATTGTTATATTGAGCAAGGATCTCTACTGCTATAAGCTGGTACTGCTAAGAAGTAATAGTGGAAAGGAAGTTTCGTTTTATCTTATTTTAGTTCTAGTTTTTAAATTTTATTCCGTATATAGTAAAAAAATATATATTTATTTCAATAAGTATCCTACTAGTATTATTATTTATTGTATTGTTGCCGTAATCTCAAAGAGCGTTGATGTCAGGCAGGCGACCGATCCGACCGATAAAAATTAAGTCAAATCATACTTCACAACATGTCAAGTATGAAAACTGGATTATGGTTTACTCAGGGTAGGACTCAAAGTAAGAAAGAAATTCGGGATGTAAGGTTGAGATTTGTGAGTTGGAATGTGGCAACAATGACTGGAAAGAGAAGAGAATTAGCAGATGTCTTGCAAAGAAGACGCATAAATGTGGCCTGTTTGCAAGAGATGATATGGAAAGGGACGAAAATTAGAGAGATTGGTGCTGGATATAAATTCTACTATTATGGGAGTAACGGTAAGAGAAATGGGGTAGGAATTGTATTAGGCAATGAACTTAAGAAATGTGTTACGGATGTAAAAAGAGTAAATGATAGATTAATATTGGTGAAATTATTGATAGAACAAATGGCTGTACATATAATAAGTGTGTATGCATCGCAAGCTGGGTGTAATGAAGCTGTAAAAGAAAAAATTTGGAAAGATTTTGAAGGGGTGATAATTGAATAATAAATGAATGTTAGAATGAAATGGCAACATGTATAAGGAACGGAAAGCAAGAAAGGAAGGAATAGCAAGGGATGTTTTTGTTGAGACGAAGGGAAGAGGAAAGATAGATAAGGATACTTGGTGGCGGAACGAAGAGGTACAAAGGGCTTTGAAAAACAGCTTTCAATGAATGGAAATGAATTGAAGACCAAGCTAGAACGACTAAAGAAAATATGAGAATAATGTATGTAGAATGTAGAAGAAATGCAAAAAGAGCAGTTGCTATTGCTAGAGATAAAGTACAAGATGATTTGTACAAGTCACTAGAGAGCTCACAAAAACAAAAATATTTGTATCGATTAGCAAAAGTTACAGAAAATAATATAAGAGATATTACACACGTTAAATGTATAAAAGACGACGGAGGAAAAGTTTTGATGAATGTTGAGGACATAAAGAGTCGCTGGAAGAAATATTTGGAAGACTGATGAATGAAAAAAATGACAGGACCGGAGAGTTAGGCATTCTATAAGAAATAAATGAGGATGAAGCAAGAAAAGCTGTGAATGGCATGAAAAACGGAAAAGCTTTTGGGCCAGGTGGCATACCTATTGAAGTATGGAAGTTTTTAAAAGTAAATGGATGGATGTGGCTGACTTTATTTTTTAATACGATGTTACTAGAGGAAGCGATCCCAAATTCATGGTGCAATAGCGTAATAGTGGCTATCTTTAAGAATAAGGGTGATGTGCAGGACTGTAACAATTATCGAGGTATAAAGCTCATGTCACACAGTATGAAGGCTTGGAAAAGAGTGATAGCGAGACGAATAAGAGATGAGACTGAAGTGACTCAGAATCAATTTGGATTTATGCCTGGACGCGCGACAACAGATGCCATTTATGCACTTCGGCAACTGTGCGAAAAATACAGACGTGTACATAAGAATTTGCATATAGTGTTTGTTGATCTGGAGAAAGCATATGATAGAGAACCCCGAGATGTTCTGTGGGGGGCTCTGAAAAAGAAAAGAGTGCCTGGGAAGTGCATACAACTCATTCGTTGTATGTACAGTAAAGCCAAAACACACGTTAGGTCCGAAACTGGAGTTACCGATAATTTCAATGTGGCTGTAGATTTCCACCAGGGTTCAGCTTTAAACCCTTATTTATTCCTTCTTGTTATGGATGCGTTAACATCAGACATATAGGAGGAGACACCCTGGTGTATGCTGTTTGCCGATGATATTGTTCTTGTCGGCGAAGTAGCTGTCGAGGTCCAGAGTAAGCTGGTAAAATGGCGAGAAAAACTGGAGAATGTTGGTAATACGTTAGCATGGTGTGGGCATGTCATGAGGTGAGATGAAGACCATGTAACTAGAAAAGCTTTGAGTATGACGGTCGATGGATATTAGAGTGGAGGAAGACCGAAAAAGGTATGGTAGGATTAGGATTTAGGATTGTGTGAAAAATGGTATGTGTGTAAAAAGTGTAGATACTGAGGTCACATCTAATAGGCAAGAGTGAAAAAGGTAAACATGTTGTGCCGACCCTACTTAGGTGGGATAACGGTAAGAAGATGATGCTAGAGATTAATTACATTCGTAATAGATTTCCTTTCGAGAGAAGGCTATATAAGATATTATATTTGTAAATAATATTCCCTCGTTTTGTACAACTGTATTTAATTTTATGTCTGATTGTACTTTAACGACAGGTTTATTCTTTTTTTTTATCAGACATACAACAAAAAAGTAATCGACGATTCAAGTCACATTCCACTATTTACACGATCAAATAAAAATTTCAATGAACGGCAGATCACTGCATTGAAGATGTTATACAAGTGGAGAGATATGCACGCTCGCGAATTAGATGAAAGTGACCAGTAAGTAGATTTAAAATATATTAATTGATATTTTTGATGTGAACTATCGAATGGAGCTTCTTGGGCGTAAAATATAATCACGGCAAATGGCATGACGCTTTCTTATGCCATCACACCACCTTTTACGTCACAGCTCTCAACTCCCTTTTGTGTATGTGGGCGTATACCATATATACACCTCGTTAGTTCTCAGTATGAGTTCCATATTATTTTTATTGGTTGTTATGTGTTAGGTGTCGGCGAACAATTTTTTGTTTAATCATATTCGTAATATTTTTTAAATTACAATAAATAAATAAAAACAACCAAAATAATAATGTATTGTATTATTCCTCTAACATATTTGGTAATAAACTATTGAAGATATAAGTATGCTATTATTGACAATGGCGTGACGTACGAACAAGCAAGTATTATGCAACAACTAATAGGTGCGAAAGAGAAGAGCACTTCTCGCTGCTTACTCTTAAAGGTTAAAATACTAATAACGAATATTAATTTCATTATAGTGTTATACTCATTATACAAATTGCGATACGATACGAAACAACAAATTATCTAACAACAGAATAATTGACAACAGTTTATATCTTATTTTTTAGTTTTACATCTTCTATATTTATCTAAAAAATATCACTATATCTTCATTTGATGTCATTAACACTTTAAGAAACTATGATTCTTATAATACTCGTTCAGTGATGTATTTTTTGACGTTAAGATCTGGGGCAATAAATACGGGGTTATTATCCGTTATTATTGCCGTTCAAAATTGTTTTTTTTATTTTTATTTTGCAGGTATCTGATTCCGAACCATATACTATTGAAGATATCGGAGGTTTTGCCGCGTGAAGTTCAAGGTATATTGGCGTGTTGCTCCTTCGTTCCACCATTTATTAAACAACATTTGCTTACTATACACAAAATAGTTCTATCGGTGAGTACCTTTAATATTATTTTTGATGTGAAAACTGTGAAAAGTGACAGGAGATGAATTTTTATTTTCGCGTCATGACATGTTAAGTAAGCATGACAGGCCGTATTGCGCTTACGTCAGACTAGCGACGAGTAGTATAGGGGCCTGTGTACATGTGATATTGATATTTTGCAACTGATCATACGTTTGATTGATAAATAGACTTTATAAAAATGTATATAATTATTGCTCCGATTTTCATATCTTTAAAAATCACACTAATATTAATAATTTTAATAAACATATTCTGGAATTTAAATATTGTCATTCACTCTATAATTAATATGAAAATTCAAAAGAAAACACATTTATTTTATTGTTTTGAGTTTCCACATCTGTCGGCAGTCCTTTTGACTGTCTCAACTTGTTTTAATTCATTTAGTTATGTTAAATTAAAATCACAATATTGAGTGAGTTAATGTAGTATATTCAAAACTTTAAAAATATATTCTTAAATGTGACTACTGAATTATTTCCTTGGCTTTCCGATATGTGTACTCCTGATCTGGTTCCTGTTATCTCGCATTCAGTTGTGCTCTTTTGTAAGTTGCTTGTTAAAACTTCGCAATGATTCTGATCATGAACTTGAACATGACGTAAACACTATCGGGTTAATTAGAATAATAACTGATACTATAAGTATTCTATTGGTTCAATATTGAACAGTCGTCTTTTTTCCTAAATGTTAAAAAAAAACAGGATTGATTAGTGTTAAGAGCAATAACTCAGTGGGAGTTCATCTAATCTTAACAAGTGGTAGGACCACTAAATAAACATAAAGACAGCGCCGTCCTATCTTGATTTTATAATTGCGTAGGTTCGATTCTTGGTGCTAGGGTTCTCATTTATAATATTACTTAAAAATTTCCATTGGCGAAATTAAATGCTGTTCTCAGTAAAAGTATTTATTTTCACACAAAGACTGAAGGAGAACAAGCTTGTCTGTAGGAATAATAAGCTAATTAGCAGTCGTAGTCCTATTGTAGATTGTGCTCATTCATGTATTCGCTTCGACACTTAAAATAGAACTGACCTCGATCGCACCGTCGCCTAGGACATTTATTATTCGATAAAAAAAGGAGGGATTGGAACTTCTAGAGCGCAATAAAGTATGTTTGCGTTATACCGTTAATGTTTAAAGCAAATTTCAAATCACGCTATTTTTGATTACCTGTTTGTTTACAGTACTTGAAGCGATTTTTTTAATATTTTATATCGAAAAGTAGAAGTGCAATTTACTTTCTAACCCTCATGCTTATTAGAATGTGTACAAAGACAGGCTTGAGAAAATATATTAGGGTAGGTTTAGAGTATACATTTAACCAAAAATTTTATAACTAAAATAAAAAAATATTCATTCGACGAATGTTAACAAAAGTGCTGATGTATCGTTAGTCAAAACAGTAACATGCGTCGAGAGATTTTTTTTGTCGTAACAAATACTTTAAAATTGTCATCTTAACGATATTAATAAAATTGGGAGTCTATCACTAAAATAGGTGAAAGAAAAATCCACACTAACACGAGTGTGATCGTTCTTACAAAGTCACAAAATCCACACGAATAAGAGTATGATCGTTCTTACAGTGTCACAAAATCCACACTAACAAGACTATTATCGTTCTTACAGAGTCACAAAATCCACACTAACAAGACTATGATCGTACTTAGAGAGTCACAAAATCCACACTAATAAGACTAACGTCGTTCTTACAGACGCACAATATCCACTTTAACAAGAGTAGGATCTTTCTAACAAAGTCACAATATCCACACTAACAAGAGTGTGATTATTATAACAGAGTTACAGGTAGTTAAATAATATTTTCCATCAAATTTTTTTTTATTGCCAGTGTTTAGAGTTGCCTAATGAACCACAAGTATATGTAATGCCTGGAACCGTCACAATAGACGTAAACGCAGAATATCAACAAATCATCATCTACCATTTTCACGACATGATGGACTTCTCAGGTTTTGGGTAAATATTTGCTTAATTCATTATATTATCAACCGAAAGTACAATTTTCCTTTACTATTATTGCATTGTTATAAAATGTATTGTATTACTATCTTTACTTAACGAATTTATTCCACATATTATATATTCATGTGTACAAGGTGATTCGTTTTGAACTGAAAATTATTTTTTCACGCTCCCTGTAAAATATTGTTTTATATACTAAAAATATCGCAGAACATTGGACTCCTTAATTTTAGTTTTAACTAGTTACTTTTTAATTTCTAACTTTAAATACTGGCCAGTTATATGAAATTGAAAAACAATTATTACATTTTATATAGAAATAGTTTTTTAATTTCAGTATATAGAATAATATTTTGCTGGAGTAGCGAGAAAAAAGGGAAGTGAATAAATGATAGTAGAATTGTGAATGAATGAGTCAGGGAATCGGTTTTAGTATCATATTTTAGTTTCAATTAATTGCTGGTAATTTTATAATACACATGTAATATAGTGCAATACGTACTTATTCAAATTTCAAATACAGTGTAATAAACTCTTTATTGCATCGTTCTTTATAAGAAAACACTGTCTATAACGTAAAAATAAGTTCAATTTGGTTGGTTTACCACAAAACCATTTAGTTGTTCCCTGACCTCCGTATTACGTAAACTCTTTATAACGAAAAAAAATATGCTCGGTCCCTTGAAATTCGTTATAAAGAGTTTACACTGTATTTATTTATAACTTTATTTGATTCTCTGTTCATATGTGCTGCAGTGATAACAACGTGTCTCAAGATTTTGACAAAAATGTATTGGATGTAACATTTTTTAATCCAGATATACGAGCATTTCAATCCGACGTCTATGAGGAGACACTGTTAACAATTGTGAGTATTGTCTATGTTCATTTTATATAGACTACAGCTTACAAGTTCTAATAAATTAAATTTTTTATCCAAACTTTGCTTTTAAAAGATCGTAACACTTTTTTCATATGAATATACCAGGTGACTCTTTAGACACTCGCAATATTCTAGGATATGATACTTCATGGTAACATTTTTTAAATATATAACTAGCGGGCCCGTCGAACGTTGTCCCGCCCTGATTATAAACAAATCCTTGACAAATTATGTACCAAAACCTTCCTCATGAATCACTTTATTGACTGGTGAAAACCGCGAGACAATCCGTTCAGTAGTTTTCGAGTTTATTGCGAACAGACAGACAGACAGACAGACGCGGTAGGAGACTTTGTTTTATACTATGTAATGAAAATAATAATATTAAAACAAATACTAATAAACAACCAAGAAAACCTAAGTTAAAGTTTGTTCTAAGACTTTCAAAAGTATAGCTATAATGCCCAACCCGGAGTTAATAACATTCGATAGTAAAATGGGTAATTTGAAGGTGGTAGAGTCACGCTGAAGCCATTACTGGTTTCAGCATGAATGGGTCGGCTTGCCCGGGGTACTACCACCTGATACACAGGAAACCGATGTGAAGTAACAGTGCATGCATTGTTGCGTTTCGTTCGGTCAGTGAGAGCGACGGAGGCCCCCCTCCTCTTCCTTCTCTTCTCCCCTCCTCTCCCTATTTCACCACCCCTTCGCTCACAAACACAGGCTAGCAACGCGACTCCTCTGGTGTTGCTAGTGTCTATGGACGACGGTGATCACTTAACATTAGGTGACGCGCCTGATCGTTTGCCTCCGATGAAATATAAAAAAAGAAAGTAGTAAACCCTTTTGTTTTGTTCCTACGTTCCCTTTCAAGTGAGAGTGAAATCACCCGACGGTCATTGACACTGTGCTTAAACATAGACGCGTAGAGGATTGTGTATAATTTTTGTATTTTTCTTAATTCGGTAATAATTAGGTCAAATATTAAGCACCTATTTTTTTAATTGATCTAGAACGAGAAGCAAGTGCAGTGTTTCCTCCAGAAATATTGCTACTGTCTAAACAGTCAAATACCAGATTTTTCAATATAAATAAGTTAGAAAACAATACATTTCTAAAAAGAATATTTTATGAAAAGTATTCCGTTAACAGCTCAGTATATTCTTTGTTTGTTAGACGATTCTCTTTTTATTATTTTGTGGTAAAACTTCTTATGGCACGGTGGGGAATTTTTTTCCTTACGTGTTAAACGTAACGTATGTATGTATTTGTGTGTCTGTAAGTATGTATAAGAGTTTGTCCGGGTCTAGTAGTATACCAAAATAAGTAAATGTATAATGTAGTATTTATACTACGGGACTTCGTATAGTATCAAAGAAGTTTCACTTCCACCGCGTGTACACACTGATACACGCAATGTTTTTTTATTGTGACTCTTAGTAAATAAATAAATATAAGTATTATAAACTCAGTCGAAGAATATGTAAAAATGGGTTGTTAGGTTTTGCTGTTCTGAGCCCTTTATTTAATTCTATGAAAGATATAGTTAAAGCTTTGCTAATCAAATGATAACTCAGAAAGATACCGTTAAATAAAATATCCACTTATAAAGGTCCAAGATTTAAAAAAGAAATCAGTAAGGTTTGCAATACTTCGAGATTGAATTTCGGTTTCTTGTTTCAATTCTGCGCAGCACATTTTAACGACTTAATTTAATTTTGGATTGACAAATTATATAATGGAAGTGAAAGGGTCAATTACTATTTTTTAGGTCTCCGACCTGAATGCTGAAGCTGAAATGTTTATTCCACCGTACAACAGGTATAGAAAGTACCGTAGCGTTGTAAAGGTAATAAATTTTGACACGATTCGTTCACTCTAATTATGTTATAAATGTTAATAAAACATATAATTGTAAATAAATCTTTACAGAATGAAGAAATTAAGAATTTTAAAGAGAAAGAAGTAAAAATCACCGCTATCGGAAAAGATAATGAGTTAATTCGTAATGAAGTCATATTAAGACTGCAACAAGCCCAAACACAGATTGCTCAAGAAGACAATGTAATTGCATCGACAAGTAATACTGTTAGCGATAAGTAGGACTACGTTATCTGAGATAAAATATTGAGACGCAATGTGAAAAATCTCAATTGAAATATTAAAAAAAAAACGGAGTCTAAATTTTTGACCTCAAAGTTTTTGTAACGATTTTAGTAAATTTATACAATGATTCTATTGATATTTGTAGCAAGTTGTCTTCAGTTACAACAATTATTTATTACTTCCAACTATAACTTTACTAAAATTTTTTTTTTGCAATGAATCTGACGAGTTTTGTCGACGGAAAAGTGAAAGCAACACGGCTTCAAAAATAGCGATTAAACAACCAATATCTATGTCATAGTTCTGATTGAAGTGATTTATTCTATGATTCCGACTGTTTAGTATGTTGATTTCAGATAATATAACGATTCTTAATTACTTCTAAGTACAACCTTTTTCATATATTTTGATATATTTTTTTTGCAATTTATCTATTTTGTCTAATAATATTAATTACGTCAATTAAACAGAGAAATGGGTCGCATAAATGAGAGCAACCGCTTCGAAAATGCTAAAGGTGGCGACAGAACAATAAGCATTCTCTACGCCATAAATTAAAGTGATCCTTTTTATGATTCTGATTGTTTAGTATGTTGATTTAATATATAAGTACAACTTTTGTCATATGGTTTTTCCAATTTACGTGTTATGTGTATATTATGTTGATTAAATTGAGAGATGCGTTGCAAAAATGAGAGCAACCGCTTCGAAAATATTAAAGATGGCGGACAGAACAAGAAGCATTCTCTATGCCATAGTTATGATTCAAATTATTCATGCTACTATGATTCTATGTTTAACAAGTTGATTTCAGTTAATACAACAACGATTTATTACTTCTAAATAAAACTTTTTTCATATATTTAATTAGTTACGTTTGCAATGCCTGTGTTGTTTCTAAAAATAATAATTACGCTAACAAAACTGAAGAATCTGTCGTCGTAAATATGAGTGCAATGGAAACAAAGACAACGACTGAACGATTAATTGAATTTTCTATGTCTATATACTTCCAAATTTATGCGATTTAAGCATACGACGATTCTACGGGTTTGTTTTACATGATGATTTCTGTTCAAAAAAACAAACGAATGAAAGTACCTAATTTTAAGTGAAACTTTTTCATACACGAATTATACAAATTCGTTTTGTAAACGTCGTTTTATTTCTAAACTTAATAATTATGACTGAAACAAACACATACAAATAACAGAGTTTTATTGCTTCCTTATCTAACAAATAATATAATGTAGATGTGTGCTGTTTTTGTCATTATAATTTGATAATGATGTAGGTATTCGTCATAACTTGAAGGGTTGAGTAAACAATTTCACTCGGAAATGTCTTCAGATATGTCTTCTCGTATTTTTATTTTGTTTTTATTTCTTCTATTTGTATATCCTGAATCGTTTCGGTCTTTGACGATGCCTTTGCCTTGAACTTTAGCTTTCGGTTTAACGTGTTTTTTCGACCTCGATTCTTCTTCTTTGGTTATTTTTTTCCTTCTGTGTGATAGTCGCGGGCGACTTTCCGTCACCGGTGTAACTTTGTTATCCTCCTCTAAAAGTAGTTCGCGTTTAAGAGCACTCTTGAAAGTCTGCCCACGAGTCGGTTCATGTAGAGAGAATGTAATCCGGTCGTGATGTATCTATTAAAATAGAAAATATTAAACAAAAAAAAAGCCACAAACATATAACAGCTGAGCAAAATTTTATATATATATGTATAGTTTTTTTATATAAGTTAAGTATAAGTTTTTTTTTCATTTTACTGACATAAGTATGTATATATGTATTTCAGGGTAAGACGCTGCTGAGTATTTCTTATGTTAGATATTATTTATTTTAATATATACTTCACAATTTATAAGATATTTTGAACAATATGCGAACAACATATTTTCAAAATTATCCAATCTATATATGTTTGAGTAATATATTTACGATTGGTTATTTAATTAAATATCAAAGTAATTATCTATTCATCTGAAATAATTTCCGTCATAATATAGTAAACTTAATTAACCAGTTAATACTTAATTATGAAAATAAAATAAAGTTAATTAAGTTAGCGAAATAACAGTGAGAAGGAAATTGATAGTTATGTATGTTTTTCATCATATATATCATGTTATTGAAATTGAGTTTCTTCATTATCCATATGAGTTTATGTTTACACGAAGATGTGCACAGAATCATCTACTAAATTATAGTATCCGAGTAAAACTCAACTTACTCTGTACTCGATAGTGATATAGCATTCTTCTTCATCTTCGCAAATAAGCGAATTGACATCAGCAGGCTTCGCTGCGTTCAATGGTCGTCGGCCTACGCGTATAAACCGCCATAGCGAACGTATACGTGGGCCACAAGCACGCACCATATCGCTTACCTATAGGTTACAATAACGATTAGTGGGAAGAATCTATTTCACGAAATAAGAAAGCACATTCTAGATTTACTTTTATCTCTAGTAGACTACTGTATACTATGTAATAATACAGTAAATGGTTTAGTTATATTGGGAATTTGTATCTGTTGAGATTCAAATTTGTGCAAGTACAATCATATATATGTTTAATAGATTATTTATATATCGTAATGAGATTTCATAATTACTTTTGTTGTATATGCTTTAAGTGCTGGGCGCTAGTACAGTGGAGATTAATTTACGGAATTCATATTTTTTACTCTCTTGTGTAACCTGCTTTGCGACATTACATTGTTGAATTTTTTAATTATTTCCCACGCTGATGTCCATAATTATACCTGATATTATGTGTTGATGTGATTAAAGCCGAATCTGTCTTACTGAAGTCAGTCTTAATTGTAGCTCACGACGACACTGACGACACTAATGATCTCTAATATGCGATATTATATATGTCGCGGCTGACGCTGGCGATAAGTAAATGCGAATGGGAGAGTGTTTTTTTGTTACGCTTTCACGCCATAACTAGTCAGCCGATCATCACAAAATTTTATATACACGTAAGGGGTACAAAAAGCCGTAGGTTATCTTTAATCCAGAAAAATGTTCCCGAAAACCAAATCTTCTTTAACACGAGTGAAGCCGCGGGCGAACATTCAGTGATAGTTTTGATAGGTAAATAGCGAATATAAATTTATATGTGTAATAGAAACGTCTGTGCGTTTGAGATATTTCATATAAATTATAAGGCTTGAGATTGTGTACGTATACATTAAGATCATTTAGAAATGAATATTCGTACAAGTAAAGGTATAAAAAGGTACCGTGACTGAGTGTGAGCAACGTGAAGTGCTTTTTCCTTTCACATTGGTTGTTATATTATACATGCTCCTTGAAACGTTCCCATCATATCGGCCGACCATTGTAATCACCAATAATAGTAATGGACAGTGGATGACTAATAACATAATATGATGTAATAGTTTATCGTTTTCTAGCGTTTAATGTTACGTGGTGATAAATGCGGATGTGGTGTAACATGGTAAATACGCTAAAGCTATAGGAACTGACTCTCAAGTTCAACTAACACATCCTTAGGTGTTTGGCGAAAGATTATCAACTTCGCCAGGTAGACAACGAGGGTTGGGCTTATAAAGAGTCCTACTACCATACTATGTTTTCATCATAAGCTCTAACTCACTAGCGAGGATTCGAACCTACGTCTCGATCGAATGTGTCGTTCATAACGACTAAATTACATAATTAATTCTAATAATTGCCACCCCTAGAAATGTGAGAGAGAGGATTGACTTTGAAATGCAACTACCTGAATATCTATTTACAGATAGATTTCCAAATAGTATAAGCTGGGCGAGCTTTATGCCCTACCGACTCGGGTTCATAAGATTACAAACAATCGATCAGGGCATTGTCCATACAGACTACTGCGAAACAATTATTGTCATTCTTTCGATTGTATACTTCCATTTCTTAAAAAGTAATAGCATTAAATTATAAGACTGCACCTTCATTTGTTCTGCACCATCACACATCCCAGCGGTATGCGGTTCTACTCCGAAACTGTTGATGCATGCGCGGTCATCTGGCATTAGCGAGTCAATTTGGAATGCACATTTTGGTAATGTGTCCGTGCGTTCCTATTAGTGAAATAAAATAAAAAACTATACTATACTGTGTGTTAACAAAGATGTTTTAAATTTATTAATGACAAAAATCTATAAATTATCTAGTTACGTTAAGTACACTCGAAATGTCTCATTCGGTGGTCTTTGTATTGCTTTCATAAGTAATGGTGTGATTTTTAAACAAGTTTTAAATTTAATATAGTCTTCTATGTGATATAAAAAAATACTGGTTCGTATATACGATCTTACCCAACCAACGTCGTCGCATCTCTTAGGCTCGTCATAGCATATGTAGTAATTAGTAGCTTTAGAGCCATCTGTTCTCTTCTCAGTGGACCAGGTATACCAGTTGTCGCCGAATTTGAACATACTGTTTATATGATTCTGTCTATATATTAAAGGGAATATGATTTCGTTTGGGTGCGACTGCCGCGGTTTTTCTGTCGTCGTCTTTTCTTCCTCATATTCGATAACCCTGTCTTCGTTATGTTTTTGAGTTTTTAGAAACGGCAGCTTGGTCACCGGCGCTCTTTTCTTATGGTCCCAAGACTCTGTTCGCGGGACTTCGTCGTCCTCGATTTTAGAGTCCTCTTGGTCTGAATGCATCACTACTTTGACTTTAACTGCGATAACAGATTGTAGCAAATAAACGTAAAACACAACTCTACTAAACCGGCCCATCGTGGATTCTGAACGATCTACACCGTATCGAATCCTTCGAATGGTATTGTTATTTCGTTTGCAACGGAAGTTACTGTTAACAATTATCGATAAGGCTTTTATGTTTTGTAAACTGTACAATTATAACCATTAACACTGCAAAAAGGACTGTTTTCGCTTACATTCCGAAAATGTGCTTCCAAGGTAAGTGAGAACATATAAAGAAATAAAAACTACTATGATTTCAATTACTGCTTTTATTCGGATACAAAGATGTAGAATATAAAATAAAAATACTGCATTTGGTATCGAACCTTTTCCATTAAAACACTTTGAGTACGAAAATTAAGCATATCATCAAATACATGTTTTAACTCTATAAAATAAATTTAAAGCATAAAATTTAATTTCTCTAAACTAAATTATCATTATTCGTTTATCTATATAAAGATTGTATAATCGTATAGTACAAATAAAAAAGCAAGTGAAGTTTGGACCATTGTTAGGAATTTAGGTTTTCCATAGTGCTGGATATATTACATCAGCCGTAAGAATTAAGTATTTACAAGATATACTTTATAATATCGCTCTAATTTGATATTCCGTTCATAGCATTAGGGGTAAGAATAGCATGACTAAGGCAGAGAGGGTGTTTTATTGTACATTCTTATTATAATTAATTGGTTAATCTAAAGACAACGCAACATGAGGAATGAGTTTTTCATTACAAAACTACTCGTTCTCTCAACTATTCTATTCAAGTATTCAAACGAGAGAATAATCAATAAGGCGAGAGAATCACAAAACTAAATGCATACTTATTTGTATAATATAAACGTTTCCCTACTTAGAAATTTATTAGAGCTCTATCACTCATTAAAACTAACATTGGTTCCGATAGTAATACATAATATCACAGCGTAAAAAACACACGTGTGCCGTTTGGTCATATATTTATATATTTAACTATACTGAACTAAATAATTCGATATATACAAAGGCCTGAAGATTTATTTCGTTGTTCACATAATTCCGATGTATTTTTATTAGGATTATATAAAGATGAGTTTATAGGCTACATAAAGATAAGAAAGCATCGTGATAATATTCTTATTAATGCTCTGTTTCCATTTTTAAACAACGTTCGACATGAATATGGTTTGTCAATAATATTGGTCGTGAAAATCTATACCTACATGTCAAAATATACACGATATGTATTACAAATAAAGTATGTATGAAAATAGGGTATTTGTGAGTGATCTTATAGTATAACCTTGATTTTTGAACAATAAATGAAAATAAATAAATTTAGTTAACCATAATTTTACAATAAAGATGGATATGTATATTATTTTAAATATCGAATGTTGAATAACCAAAATAATTTCGATATAAAAATATAATATATGGTGTGACCAGACAATCGTACTATTGACTAGAATTATTGATCTGGCAACCTTATTATTGACTGGTAGTATAAACCGAACAAGTTTTATCAGCCATTATGATATAAAAGTATGGAGGGTAGAGGTAAGGAGAACCACCTAGTAGGGGGAATCAGTTGACAAAGTGTCCACCTGTAAACAGCGAATTATGGTTCGAAGACTCGTCAAAATAGCGCTAGTGTAGGAAAAGGAAATTATATGAATTTAGCAGTTATAAACGAAGTGAAGTGTTATTTAATTATAAAATATCCGTAATCTTTTTTTATCTTGTAATTACCTAAATTATTACGATATATTATATTATAATCTCAACTATTATTTTTCAATTTCATTATAAATGAACTGTATTTATTAATTATGCGCGGTGACTAAGAGGAAGTCTTTCTTTGCTTCTTTAATCTAGTATCCTACTGTAAATATTTGTGGCGCTATTTTTAAATACTTTCCACTTGCTATTGTAGCGCCATCTTAATCTGCTGCCTTTCAGTGGACACTTTTTAATATATAGAGATGGTTCTCCTTACCTCTACCCCCCATATATAAAAGCCATTGCACATATTCTCACCAGAACCGTCCGGTCCGTTCGAATTGGTTTTCTGATATTTTTCATGGTCCACTAAATGAGTTGGTGATGAAGTATTTTTTCATACTTTATAAGTACTTCATAGTTTAGCGCTTGAGCACAATCTCACCTGATGCTAAATGAACGTCACGGCCTGAGATAATAAACACGCTAAATCTTAAAGGGGACTGTCTCTCAAATGCAAATACCAGAACACACCTATAGATGTTTGGCGATAGATTTCAGGTTAGGTCAGGATAGGTTTCAGGGCCGTAAATAGCAAACTGGGCTTAGAAAAAGCTATACCACTATATTATGAGTACCTGTTTAAATTGTTTTCCACACAAATCTAACAATGTAAATATATATTTATATGTTTCGATATAACATCGTGAGTCATTTCTAACGTTCACGTGTACAAACTAATTGATTGGTTGGCGGTTTTGTATAAATTACGCTGTGATATTAGGACGCATGTATCGCTCTCGAGAAGTATTCTGGAATTGAAATTTAAGCTATCAAACTATTATTATCTCTTAAAATTTCTCGATGAGTAAACATGCGTCCCGAAAGTGAATAGAATACTACACATAGCAAATTAAATAGTTTTTCTTATATCTAATATCTGCTTAATATAAATAATAGGCTCATTACATTAAGCCGTACGTCTCGGTCTCTTGGAAGATACCATTAACACTAATTTTAAGTCTAGAAAAGCTTGTGTTCGGACATATATTGTAAGTCATAATATGACACTATGAATTTATCACATCTGCGATCGCCACATGTAACGGTATATCCGAAATTATACATCAAAAGAGTGGCGATACTGCTTTTATGATTATTAAATTAATCATTGACGGTAAGATCTTTAATAAATTAATACATACACCTATGTATATCCGAACACAACCGTGTCATCGAAATGTATAAATCGCACTATATTTATCGCAGTGATATAATATTGTCAGAATAACCTGCTTGCTCCTAACTTTAACATAGCAAACTACGGAAAATAGACAACTTTTTAACTATAAATATATCTTATAAAAATCTATTTCATTCGTTTCAGATTGCGTTAAATAACTATTATAGTACACTAACTATATATTATAAGGTACTAATTACGGGGCCGTGAAGAATACAAAAATAAACAGCGCTACTACATTCCGAGTTTGGTAACTTACAAGCGATCTCATATACTCGTACTACACCCCTAATGTTACTTAAGATAACTTTACTACCAATCTCTATATACAAATCCAATAAACGTAAATCTCATTAGAATTTTAATCAGTCAGTACTTTATAGATCACATACCTAGAGCTGCGAGAAATATATAAATAGATGAAGGACCAAAAATTGGGTAAACAAGTTCGTTGCAATGCTGAATTTTAAGTGTTGTCAGTATAAAAAAATATTTAAAGTACGTATGTATACTGTATGTATATGTAATGTATGTATGTATGAATGTATGTATATGTAAGTATATTTTATAAATAAGTTTTTTTAAATAATAATGCAGCAAAGCCAAATATAACCAGTGATAACCTCCAATTTTTGATCGAACATGAGATAAATGAATTTCTTTGCATTTAATAAAAATAATATATCACTTATTTAATTACAATGATTATAGTTAAGATGATTTAAGGTATCTAAGGCCATACAAGTTATTGCTTCTTAATTGGTATATTTGTACGTGTTGGGTTAGTGTTATTATCACTTACACTCGGGTGTAGCACACAGGAATCATGTTCCAGACACCGCGAGTATTGGTGTGAGAGAGATCATATCGCCTATGTCTATTGAACGTAGCTCACATGTGAAAGTTACTATGCAATTAACCGAATCATGTTTTGCCACCTATATATCGTTTTGTTTCTACGAATTTTTACCTAAATTACGTAAATTATTATAAATTTGAAAGTAGCTGCAAATTAATTTGTATATTACAAACTAGCTAGGAATAAATTTTAACTGTTTTTCGGCAAATAATTTTCTTGTTCTGTCTCATATTACAGGCTAATTTGTTGAAATTTTGTAATTTTATTTTATACAACATAGTATATTTTATAAATATGAGTAAAATTTGTTCATGAGTACATAATCTGTTATTAACGACTAACTTCTGCCCGCGTCGTCGTCCGCGTGAAATACTTATTTTGGGCTAATACGCAGCGGAAGCTCTTAAAAGGAAAATAAACACCGATTTTGAAACAATCTTCATTGGTGCTCCGCTCTTATTGGTCTAAGCCTGGTGATATATAGCCTATAGCCTGAAACACTGAAAGAATTTGACCAGTAGTTCCTGAAATTACCCCCTACAACCTCACAAACTGTACCTCTTTATAATATTAGTATAGGCTATAGAGCCTATCAAGTCCTTCACAACTTACGCGATTACTAACATACACATCAAAGAAAATGTATATAAAAGTTACGTATAAAATACAGTCCAAGTAAATATATGACATCAGCGATAGTTTTCTGAATAAGTGTAACTATTTCACTATATCTTTTATTTTATAATGCAAGAGTCATCTTTCGAAAACAACGGGAACGAGTTTGCAAACAAAAGCTAGTAGAAAATTAGATTAAATAAATATTTGTAGTCTTAGCCCAAAACAGCATAGATAACAGAAATAAATAAATTACTTCATACAGTCAAATTCACCGTACGTCATGTAGTGACGCTTTAAAACGTGTATTTACACACTGTTATTTGTTTGACAAAAAAAAAACTACATACAGATAGCAACACATACGTTGCATATATCGATAATATTCGACATAAACACGTCCCTTCACTATTCACCGTTCGGACGAAGCTGTGCGATAAGCCAATGGAAGGGCGTGAGGAAATCTAATGTATTTTAAGTACGAAAAAACCACACGTGTTCGCGTAAAATATTATCGCACTTCCCACGTGAAATCCCAAAGTGACACACAGATAACATACCGACACAAGTGCTTGTGCGAAATATTTCTATATAATTTACAAAAACACAATTACCGAATCTTAAATAATAATAAAATTTGCGTAAAAATAAATGTATCGATCTATAGTGAAAAGCATATAAATACATCTGGTTAATAAACCTATTAAAGTACTTCACAACGTTATATAGTCGATATATAAAAGTGTGTCTAACTAAACATTCTCTAATCGTCACGTTTGGGATAAATTATAATTATAATATAACGCATCGTATCGGATCAATTCGCCGTTAAGTCCACAAAATACAACACTAATTAACACTATCGATACAAATTTATATTCAAAACGATTCGCAGTTTGAGCTTCTTCGAGATAATTTTAGAACAAGACAGTTTTGACATTTTAATATACGTTCAAGTTATTTGTAAAATTATTTCTAGTCAAGTCTCAATCGTTTCTTGTGTACGTAAGACGTATTTGGTAAAGCATTTTCATTATTATCATTTAATACTAATTTATATTTAATGCGTCCATATTTCTCTATTTTTAAATCGATTAAGAAAATAAATGCGATCAGTTACGATTACACATAAGATTTTTCTATCGTTATTTGTGCGTCTCATTAAAATGTACAAGGCATATTATTGTAATAAATTTGACATAGTTAGACACTATGTTGATTAATATTTGAAGTAATCATTAAAATTATTTGGTAATTAATTACATATTTTATTTTAATAATGTTGTCGGTATATACTCATAAAGGTTAAGTATAAAACAGTTTGTGGTCATCATTTGTCATCATAAGATTTACTTAACATACGAATATAAGGTAAATCCATTTAAAGAAGCTCAAACGGTACAAATCCCTTCAAATGCTCAATGCTAGCATTTCATAACCTTGTATCTGTAAATAAAAAAATCGAGCTAATATTCGGATAATTACTTTTTTTTAATACGCGCTTAATACCTAATCACTAATCAACTAAGCTATAAGTGGCCTACAAAAGAGAGTGTCACTTCTATTTGAAACAATGTTATGAATATAACTTATTCATCGTATAATAGAAAATCGAAAAAATAGTTAGATGAAAACCAGTATGTTTTCTGGCAAAGCAATGGTATATCAAGGGTATTCACAATTATGTATATAAGAACAATAAGATAAACTATAAAGAGCTGAAGTAATAAAACTAATTTTTATGAATTGCTAATTCTCAAAGATTCAGTAAAAGTAATTTTCATAGATTGCTAATTCTCAAAGTTTCAGTAAGAGAAATTTTCATAGATTGCTAATTCTCGAAGGTTCTTATTAATATTACATTTTAAATTATCAATTAACAAGCAGGTTATATACTATGAAGAAAAGGTTGTGAAACGCCGCTACGTGGTCGTTTAACACCCGGTTTCCGGGAGGTTATTATCGATTCCAGATACTTCGAACGCCCCACCAAATAAACTGATGCTCCGAAACGTGCATTATTTTCTCACGCCCGTACAACCGTTCGGGCATGGGTCACACCGGCATCACGTGGTCGCGTAATTCAGACACTTCCGCTGAAGGAACAGATGGACCTCACCGAAAGTCGGACGATCCAGTTCATCCCGTCTCCAGCATTCGCACATCAGATCGTAAACGTCCCTAGGGCATCCGGATGCCCGGTCGATGCATTCGAATAACCCGTCGTCGGCTTGTAGATGCGACAAATTTTCCAGCACCTGAAACGTAGATATATATAATGAGTTGTTTTTAGCCGTTTGTAATATTGTACGGTATTTTTCAATGTCTGCATGATAAAATATGACGATCATAATTTTTTTTACTGAAGGCAAAATTTAAACGTCGTTCTCGGTGTATAAAAAAGCGAAATCTTTAAAGAATATATATACACGTTATATGAACAACTAAAATTGGATTCAGCTCCATTTGTTTATTTTTATTTATAGTAGATAGAATTTAGCGCTTGACCACATTCAAATCTCATGTGAATTATCGATATGGGTCAAGATGACGCGTTAAATCTAGAATGAGCGACTCTCAAATACAGATTGCGGAACAAACTAACAGGTGCTTGACGATAGATTTACAACTTAAGGGTGGTAGCTAGGAAGACTTAGAGCCGTATACTTAAAGCCCTTAAAGCACCATACTCTAACAGTTACATCATTTTTTTTATCCACAAAAAAATCTGACTCTAACATCGAACACTTTGAACAATTCTTGCATAATTGCCGTCACGTGTTATGAGCATAATGTCGATCTACATAAATTAGTAAAAAGATGAGCACCACATGTGTATCGTAATTCCGCACATATGCCCAGTATAAATACTCAGAAATATTAAAAGTAGCCGTATTTTTAAATAAATCGACAACGATATATGTAATAAAACATCGATAATTCGATTAGATTTTATAAGTTTATTGATGATTTCAAAATTACAATGTGCATTTTACTTAGTCTAATTCCATCTCGTATAGACTGTATCTATTAACTCACCTACAAAAACATTCTTTTAGATATGGTTTCTACGTTTTACTTTAGTATCAACATATTATGTACTTTTAAAAATTATCAATAAATCCAATAACAACTGTCGATATATCGATAAACGGATACTTCTTCCACAAGATAGTACTGGTACCATCATAGATAATTGATTACAGACGCACAAACGTAAAATCAAAGACGTCTGTTACAAAGTTACTCACATGAAATATTTTATAAATACCTCTATACTAATATTATAAAGAGGTAAAGTTTGTGACGTTATAGGGGGTAATCTCAGGAACTATTGGTCCGATTTGAAAAATTGATTTAGTGTTATATAGCTCATTTATCGATAAAGGTTATAGGTTATATATCATCACGCTAAGGTCAATAGGAGCGGAGCACTGATGAAGAATATTTCAAAATGTTTTTTCATCTTGAGAGCTTCCGCTGCGTGTTTAGCCCAAAGTAACCATTCCACGCGAGCAAAGGCTAGTATTATATAAAAAGCGATTATTGGTTAACTTGCCTCTGATTCGATCAAGTGTTCGTAGGGCTGTCGTCGGCACATAGTGAATATCTCGTGTTCGTGTAGGGTGACAGCAAATGCCCAAATGTCACTCTTTGTGGTGTATTTGCCACAGAGAACTGATTCCCAGGCTGCCCAACGCAGTGGTAAAGGTATACGCCCGTCTACCTTATAGTAATCGCAGGCGTATGCGTCGTTATCAGTACCGAAATCACTGATCTTCACTTGATAACCTTTACCGATGAGACAATTCCTAGAACAATTTGATTTGATGGATATATTATTATTATACATTATAACTTGGCACAAAGAACACAAAACAGCTACAAATGTATAAAAATAATGTTCTTTGCCACGAATGTTTGAAACGTTACTGTAAAACGTTTAATATAAACTTATATGAATAGATTGGTTTCGTTATTATATATGTCGGAGTGAATATTGATACCTTGTCGACGTACTAACAATTTAGTGTTTAGTACTATAGACCCGTACTAATTTCACATTGTTTGATAGTGAACGCCAATAATAATAACATTTTATCATTATTGTCTGGACTTTTTGAAATAGGCAGCCGAACAAAAAAGGATGAAGAAATTCAGAGGGAGATGTTTTATATATATATATATATATATACAATACAAATTGCGTTATCCTTGATGACGCCACAAGTTCAATACTGTTCTATAATTATTTCGTCAATATAAAGCTTTTTTATTAAAATGAATTATTGAAGATTGTATACACCACGTGAAATGTTAAACACTAGCAGTATTCTAGAACATGACACTTCATAGTCACATTTAACATATAAAATAATAATATCAAAACAAATAATAATAAACAACAAAGAAAACCTAAGTTAACGTTTTTAATAATTTCAAAAGTACAAACACAATCTTAATAAACCTGCAATGACCGGTGCCGAAAGCTACAATGGGCGATGCGGAGTTAATAACTTTTGATAATAAAACGGACAATAAACCCTGTTTTTTTGTTCCCTTTCGAGTGAACGTGAAATCACCCGACGGTCATTGACACTGTGCTTTAATTTAACAAAGACGCGTAGAGGATTTTTTCGTTTTTCTAGATGATTAGACCAAATATTAAGCACCTATTTTTTAATAGATTTAGAACGAGAATTGAGTGCAGAGAAATATCCCCCATAAATATTGCTACTGTCCAAACATTCAGCCTGTATAATCTTACCTGGCCGCTAAATCTCTGTGGACGAAGTTCAACGACTCTAAATACTGCATTCCGGCAGCGATTTGTGTCGCGATGTGCAGTAATGTAGGAGTCGATAGTGGTGCGACTGTACGGAGGAATGCACAGAGATCTCCCAGTTCCAGGTATTCCAGAACTACGGCCAGCGGTGGGGAGCGACACGCGCCCAACACACGCGCAAGGTAAGGCGACGATAGAGCAGCCAGTATACGTACGTCGCGTTCAAACTCATCCCTGAAAATTATAAAAAAAAACATATGTGTGTCGTTACATTTAAAAAATGAGCTAAATCCAATTTTAGGCGTTCCTATTCTTTTAAGTTATTTTTCAAGATCTTCAAATATATTAAAATCATTAAGAACTTCGTTCTCGGTGTAGAAAAACGGGAAATGATTAAAAAAAATTGTTAGTGGTAGGGCCACGCTGAAGCTATTACTGGTTTCAGCAAGTATGGTTCGGCTCGCCCCCGGTACTACCACCCGACCCACAGAAACACCCATGTGAAGTAACAGTGTTTGCATTGTTGCGTTTCGTTCGGTCTGTGAGAGCGCCGGAGGCCCACCTCCCCTCCCCTCTTCCTCACCCCCAAACATAGACTGGCAACGCAGTTGCTACTCCTCTGGTGTTGCTAGTGTCTATGGACGGTGGTGATCACTTAACATCAGGTGACCCGCCCGTTCGTTCGACTCCTATGACATAAAAAAAATGTTAAATGTTATATGAACGATTTAAATTGGATTTAGCTCGTTCTGAAATGTAACGAACGACACATATGTTATACTCGTTTGTCGCCGATCGTACGTTATTGATAGTTCACGTAATAATCATCTCCGCGATATATTCAAAATAATTATGTACTGCAATGTTACAGTGCGACCTCGATATAGCGAAACTGAAGGGAATTGACATATATTCATTATAACGAGTAATTCGTTACAATGTGGTTGGTTATATATAGTTTAGGCAGGACTACGATTTGTTTTAACAGAGTAAGAAAATCTGTTTATTTACTTTAAAATTACGTAAATAACCATGCTTACCCTGTTAAAGCGAACTGTTTAAGAAATACCTTATTCCTTTCTCAGCACGAAGAATTTAATGTGTCTAAACATGTCAAGGCATTAATTATTTATACATAATTATTACTTATGAAGAATTTAGTGGGAATAATTGATAGCATACGTTACACAACAAAGATTATAAGTTGAAAAAAATGGTTAAATAAAGGTAATAATACTTTCTATCTATATTCCACAATGATTAAAAACTCGTTATAAAGAGGTTTTTGGTAAATATATTCGTAATGTGAAGGTATATTTTGCATTAGCTCTTACTGACAATCCTAAAGTATTCCGAGTAATTCGTTATATAGAGGCTTCTTTATTGCGATCTTTTATAGCGAAACGAAACTATCAAAAACGTACATTTTTTAATCACTTTGTAGCATAAAGGTTTTACCACAAAAAGCGCTTATGAGGGAATTGGATAGTGTTACAACAGCACAAAATTCAACTCGAGATGAAGCAAAAAAACTCAAACATTCTAATCACACGTATTATTATGTCATGAAAAAAAAAACGTTTTATAACACAAATATAATAATAATATCAGGTATAATTTTATTAATCACTACATTTTTTTATCAACCAAAAGTAAAGCAATTTTAAAGAACGATATTAGTATTGGCATTAAAACAAATTTGTTGAGAAAATATACAACACGTGTTCATAATGTAATACGCTGAAAAAGTATATAGATGGCGTTAAAAACAAATTTGACGATTACGTAACACCATATATAACGAAATTACACATTTTCATAGAAAATAAACAATTTCAAGGCAAGTTTTAATAACTAATTTAAATTGCATAGAATATGCAACGGATATATTTGATTTTTATATACATAAAAATAAAACTACAATAATTCAGCAATATAGTTTTGTAACAACTAGATAGATATTACTGAATTCTGATTATTAAATATTTATTTTTGTAATGTCTTTCCATCATTAATTTTTTCCTTTTATATTTTACTAATTACTAATAGCGTATTAACATTATAACGATATACAAAAATGGGATTAGTAAGATAGGGTAATTAAGGTTCGTTAATATTGAAGGCAAGCGGTAGGATTACATGAAAAAAATCATCTAAAAACTATTTTCATACATGATATACCTCTCCTTGACGGTTGCATCATGGCATAAGAATTTCACAGCGACTAGCCTTTTCTCGGAAGTAATGGTCCCGCTGTATTCAGGCACACCGTCCGCCTCAGCGACATAAACCTATTACATACTCTTATAAATTATAGACCAATCATATTTTGCTAAACCTTTTTTTGAAGTGAAAACTTCTCGCGTTGAGCGGTATTTTTGGCAGGAGATAACTTTGTAATTTCGCGCCATGGCACACCACGTCATTTTTTTTTTTTTTTCGAACTGACTACGCTATTGACCAAGCAAGGTCTTAACAGCTCCACCGGACTACAATCCACGTCATTGGTTACTGGGCGTATTGCGCTTACGCCGCTTCCATCAGGCTAGCGACGCGTAATATAGCGGCCCGTGTACATCAAATATTGATACATATTTTGTATTGTGACTGTACATTACATTATTGTTCGGAGTACCAATAGATGTGAAAACGAGGCTGGCTAATGTTAATAATTTCAATTTACAAATTATGAAACTTAAATAATTCACACTGGAATTAACTTTCAAAACAAAACACAATTATTCTACTGAATTGAGTTTTCACTTCTATCCGCAGTCCTTATGAGTGCCTCGACATTTTTTAATTTTATTTCCTTACTGTCACATTAATTAACGTGCAATATTATGGCTTGAAGTGAGATATCATGTTTGTCTCAATTTAGTAAGAATGTTTCTAAAAATGCTTTTTGAAAGAACACTCAGGTTTTTGAATAATATTAAGTACGCCCGTGCCAATATTTAATGTAACGAATAATTCGCGATAGCGAATCGATAATCGAATCAAATAATTCGAATTAAAAAATCGAACTATTTCAATGTATTCGATAACAAAACGAACATCATTGTTTGATTCGATTCGAGCATTATTCGTATAATATTAAGTAGAATGTAAATCAATCGCTAACAATATGGATTTAAGGGTTAGTATGATAGTTACAGTATTGAAAAAGTGAAATATAACATTGTTACCGTCCCAAAAGCGCCTTCAGCTAACTTAGAAATCATTCTCAGTCTGTGCCTCGGAAACTCGATTACGTTGGTAGTCTCGAGACGTCTCTTTAGATCTATTAATATCTCCTGTTGACTTGGAGACTGCAAACATATAAACGCGACATGAATTAAACATAAATATAAAGTATGTTTACTTAGGTATTCTGCATAAGAATACATTGGCAAATGCAATGAATTTTAATATATCTATCTATATTTCATTTATTTTCTAAATGTACACACAGTATCAATATTTGATATATTATTATACAAAATAAAAAAAAATTGTATTTATACGAAATATTATCTATATTAATATGTCTTCTATATGTAATATTACAATAATTCTATAAAAGGTAAAATTAGTAAACCATTATGTTCCAAGTGAATAAATTACAAAAAGGATTTCTTATAATAGGAACCTCCAACATTACAGAACAAAGGGATTGTTTTATTCTTGTTAATTGCCAATAACTAACGCACACTAAGTTGCAAGCAGTACGTTGATAATAATGTAACTAAAAATAATTATAAATATAATTTTAAATGTTACTGTCAATTTTGGATCCGCGAATAAGGAGAATTAACACTATATATCTTCTGTACATATTAATAAGAATATAAATCTAAAGTGTATGTATTTATTAGATTTTTGTGAACAAAAAATGTTACTGGTGTCTGTATAAGTAATATTATAAAAAGGTAAATTTTGTGAGTTTGTGACGTTGTAAGGGGTAATCTCAGGAACTACTGGTCCGATTTGGAAAATTCTTTCAGTGTTATATAGCTCATTTATCAGGAAAGGTTATAGGCTATATATATATAATCACGCTAAGACCCATAGGAGCGGAGCAGCAATGAAGAATGTTGCAAAATCGGGGTATTTTTTCCTTTTCAGAGCTTCCGCTGCGTTTTAGCGCAAAATAACCATTCCACACGTACGAAGTCACGGGCAGAAGCTATTAACTAATTCTATTATCTGTAATCTATACTAATATTATAAAGAGGTAAAGTTTGTGAGGTTGTAGGGGGTAATATCTGGGGAGTCGGAGAAAAAATGGTCGAACGAAAACGTTTTTTACGAACGCTGCCTTAGATATATGATTGAGTTCTAAAAAAAAGTTGTAGCTTGATAATGCCTATTACCGCCCAATGACCACTTCATTCAGGCACGGGTCAGCCAGTAAGTAATAAAATACATTACAATATTTTTTTTAAATGTCTATCTGTTTGCTTGAACACGCATCAATGCTAAAGTACTACTAAAACTTAACCATGAAAACATTTCATTTTTTTCAAAAAAGATTTCATTAAAATCTGTTCATTCCATCAAAAGTTATTGTAATTTTAATGACGTAAGTACGCAAGAGAAAAGTAGATAAGTGAATGGACTTAATACATTCATAGAATTATATTAGTTACTGTTATTTACATAAGGTTCCACACGGACGGAGTCGCGTGCACAGCTAGTCTAGAATCAGAATTATCACGATGTCTTCGTTTAATATGGAATTATATGGAAACATTATCTACGTATTTAGCGTTGTTTTCTTGCTATGGAGTGGTCCTTATATTTTTTCCTCTTGAATTAAAGTATTTAAGATGACAAATGAAGCAGACGAAGTCGCGGGTAACATCTAGTATTTAATATTAAAGGATTATTGTTCGATTATATAAATCACGATCACTTACTCTTGTGCTGTGTTTAGATCGTACTGACTCTGCACCCGAAAGCCTCGTATCGAGGTCAGTCATAGTGTCCATCTGTTCCGCTATAAGGTCACTTGCTCCATCACAAAGAGTGTCACACAAACGACGCTTAGTCAGCAATGGGGCAGAACTTAACTCCGGCACCGCGTAGTCATAGTTTGAACTATCTGATTTTGACAATAGATATAGGTTATTATTTCATTTACACACACGTTGTTGAACGCGCTAATCTTCTTTTTTTTATGTCACTGGATGCAAACGGACAGGTGGGTCACCTGATGTTAAGTGATCGCCACCGTCCATAGAAACTTGGAACACCAGGGGAGTCGCAAGTGCATTGCCGGCCTGTGTTGGAGGGGGAGGAAGGGAAGCGGAAAGGAGGAAGGGGAAGAGAGGTGGGCCTCCGGTGCTCCTACTAACCAAACGAAACGCAGCAATGCAAGCATTGTTACTTCACGTCGGTTTTGTGTGACAGGGTGGTAATAACCCGGGCGAGCCGACCCATTCATGCTGAAACCAGTAATAGCTTCAGCGTGGCTCTACCACCTACCAAAATAGTCTAATCTCAAGAAATACTAGTCCGATTTGAAAAAGTATTTCAGTGTTAGATAGCTCATTTATCGAGCGAGACTATTATCACGCTAAGACCAATAGGAGCGGAGCAACAATGAGGAATGCTTCAAAATCGTTAACCCAAAGTAACTATTACACGCAGACGAAGTCGCGTGCAGAAGCTAGTAATATTATAAATGCAAATATGAGTTTGTATGTTTTGTTACACTTCCACAACTTAACTGCTCACATGTTTATCATAAAATTGGTCATACACGTTGTCATAGTAACTAATAATGTAAAAAAAATGTCGTGCTCGAGAGATAGCTCGAAACGCAAGGGAAGCCGCGAGCAAAAGCTAATTTCTTATAATATGGGACACAAGACAACTTACCCGATAAAGCAGTATTCGAATCCTTAACAAAGTCTTTCATTTCGAGCAATACAGTACTGTAACTAAAATAAGGTGCGCACTTCAGAGCCTGATACGGTTCCTGGTACTCATCCGACTTAACGTCTAAACCGCAGTCTATTATCATTTTGTTCTCTGGCAACATCGAAGTACCGCAACCGCTGTAATTGTCGATGGTACGTTTCTGTGAAACCGTCGATTTGCTCAAAGGCGACGCGAAACACTTCCTATGTCTATGCCTGTGGATAATGAGGAAAACTGCTACGGCGAGGAGAATGACTAGGGCTGTGAGAACACCGACCACAATTATTATGTATAATGGGTCCTCTTGATGGGCAGTCGAAATAGGTACGCCCTTGCTCGCTATCGAATTTGTTTTGTCTTTACCAGAAGCCGGTTTCATACTTTCCAGTGTGTAGTTACCCTGTGCGATATCTGTAATTTTGCAATTTTAAACTTATGTATAATTTATTTTAATAGATAATCTTTACATGAATAATGTTCAAAGTATTCTTTTATTACAATCTATGAAATTGCCGGTGAAATCTAGTATTTATTGAAATGAAACTTCTTATGACACGGTAGCGACAACAATTTCGTTAATCGTAAAGCAGTCTAAGTGTTTGTCTCGGTACCAACAATATACCAAAATGAGTAGATGTATAGTTTAGTATTTATACTATGGGATCATGTTTATGAAAATTCTTATATATATATATCTATATATAGGTAAATAGGCAGCGAGGAAACGGCTAAGAACATCTCTGTTTTCAGCCGATTTTCTTCATTCTTTCTTTGTTTTGTAGCTGTTGACGAATTTTAGTGTCATCAATAAAAAAATGGCAAAGTTTTTTTCTCTATGGTCGAAATTCGATCCAGTCGGACGAGCGCTCGTATATATATAATTAAATACATATAAGCCAAAGAAGGATCACTTCCGCCGCGTGTACACACTGATACACACAAATCTGTTTAACTTTGTAGACAAGTAATTTAGCAAGATTATAGATTACTATAACATTACGCTATTACACTTATGACTGGAGCAATTATCATAAAAAATGTAAATCAGAAACACTAAGTAAGGACGAAGTATTAACCACCCGTTGAGGACCAAGCGTTACCAAGAAACGCCAGATTGTGAATGCTTATGTCAGCGAGTTCTAATTTATACAACAGTTGCTATTGGCATGGACTATGCTTAACCTTATCTAATTATGTTAACAATAATTAATACTTTTCAAAATAATACAGTAAGGAAACCTACGAACGTTTAATTTTTGAATTAAGTATACAAATATATACATTAAATATATATAGGGTTTGTTAAAAAAGATGGAGAAGAATACAACCACTCGTTAATCTTTTCATTACTGGAGTATTATTTTATTATAAAGTCAATAAAACAGATCTCAAAAAACTACACTGTAAAAAAAATTCATTAGAACGTTCTTGATCATAGTTAGGTACCTTTCTAGTCATGGACTGTCATAAAATATCAATCACTATACATTTACTATTCGAAATCCAAAGACCAATGCCAATGATGTTATAATTGGACCCGCTTTATAAAACCCGTTTTCCAATAAAGACTAACCTAAGTCGGTTTGAGGTACAAAATCTTTTAATGAAATCCAACAGAACTAAGCATTTATCAAATCGATTAAATATATATTCGTATCAATTAAGACGATACTCACCCGAGTCGAATACAGCCTCGCTGATAAGTATCCAACGCGCGGAGAAGTGTAGTTCGATACGGACCCATTTCCCGATACGATGGTGGAGTTTAATGCTTACGTTTCGGGCGCTCTCGAATATACTGTCTTGTAAATACGTATGCCGTATCGGTTCGTCTTGAAAGTGACGGCCTCCGATCGAGAATGTTATAATAGCTTCAGAGAATACCTGTTATAATTTCATTATCACTACATATTATAAAACAAAGCCACGTCTGTCTGTCTGTTCGCGATAATCTCAAAAACTACTGATCGGATTTTATAAAGTATCGATATAAGCTTTCTTTTTTTTAATCAATAATCATATAAATAGTTCGTATTAGTATTCTTTCAGTTTGTGATTTAAACTTTAAACAATTAGCCCGCGTCACAGAAGGAGAGCATCTTAAGTAAGATTATAAAATACGAACAGAAGTTTGTTTGGTACGCTTTAACGCCATTACTACCTAACTAATTACCATTAAATTTTGCATACATATCATCAATGGTACAGTAATGGACATATGAAACATTTCACCCAGAAAATATAATTGTAGAATAAGCAACATGATACGTAGAATTAATTATCTTACCCGGACATCTCTCATAAACTTATTGTTGCAGTATAAGTGCACAGCGCTGAATTCTCGCACTTTGTCGAATTCGAATGTTATTACTGGAGGATTTGGTCTGGAGTCATTCCGCCAGCCGATCCAAGCGGAATGCTTCGCCGCTTCTCGGATCTCGTCACTTCCAAACTGTCCATCGACAAGCTGACCCAAGCCACCTCTAAGTTCGTCACCCCAATGCCCGTCGTATATCATGTCTGTTAACTCCACACCATTGCTTCTCTTGTTGCCTTTCGGCATCGAGTACGATAGGATGCCAACTGTACAAATAAATATTTACGTAAATATTCGTCTTAAAATTAGCATTTCCTGAATCATATATCACAATTCCTATAATAAAAGAATGTGAAAGAGGCTAAGTTGTATAAGAATAAAAATAAATTAGTTAAATCATTCTATCTATTTAGTGGTACAAATAAACTGTTAAAGAAGAAGAGAATGAAGAGAATGTGAAAGAGGCTAAAGTGTATAAGTATAAAAATAAATCGGTTCTATCATTCTATTTCGTAATACAAATAAACAGTTACGTAAAAAGTCTTATTACAATCTGCATTTCCTGTTTAAGATATCACAAATCCTAAAGAAGAGAATGCGAAAGTAGCTGAGGTATATAAGGATAAAAATAAATAAGTTATTATATTATTATTATATATATAACGATTATTATATCGTTCTATTTAGTATTTATTAGTAGTATTTTTGTTATTTAGTAATATCAATAAACGGATATAGATTCTTAAAATTTGCATTTTCTGAATAAGCTATCACGAACCGTATAAGAGAACGCAAACGGAGCTACGTTGTATAAGGATAAATATAAATGAGTTCTATCATATTCCATCTCGTAGGAAGGAGGGATGATAGGTAAAAACCTAGACACCCTATTTTGTACAGTTAAACTTCATAAAAACACAAAAACAGTCAGCAACTACAGGAATTTATATATATTTACAATATGCGAGAACAAAGTTAGTACATCAGGATGCATGAGTATGTACTGAGATACCGTGCCAACAATGCATGTATACATAATACTTGCTAGACAGGTATAGAAACACTTTGTGACGGGCATAGAAAGGCTTTTATTTTTTTAGTATCGTCCTGTTGAATATACTACACAATTCGTATTTGTAAAACTTTACTATTATTACTATAACATACAACTTCGCATCCGATTGTCTATTTTATCTATATTTATTTTACTGTCGTGTATGAAACTGTACTATGTTTTTCTATAGGAGTATAATGAATTGTACTGTTATATCAATAAAATTATTTGATATCATTCAATTCTATTAATTTTCCCAAGTACAGGTATTCTTCTAGACGGGCGCGATATTGATTTTATTCACATTCATATCTATATATTGAACGTGAACGGATGAACGTGGAATTTGGCATAGTTAAAGTTTATATGGAGAAGTGCAGAAAGCTATTTATTTTATATAAAATGCATTAGAAGTACATTAAATTAATTAAAATATGCATTACTCACACTAATGCTTCAATTTTACACAACATATACACACGTGTAAATAACAAAGACATTTTGACAGATCTGTCAATAAAGGACTTCAAAAAAGGTTGTGAAGGAGGTTGCTATGCTCGACTGTATGTATTATTTTACTCTTACGTTCCAATTACCCGTTTTCATTCTACATTCTACAATGATATTATAACATAATAATACCTTTTGACAAAAGAACCCTAATAAAATTCAAACTTTAAAAAATCAATGAACTATGGTCGAATGTCGACCTCTGGGCGCCCACTAGTATTATTAACTATGCAACTAAGTAGCTATTACAAAATGCTACGATATTGCCTTCTAATTCTGACATCGATAAAAGCCAAGTAAGGTTCCCACCGAGAAAGTATAGAGTATTATTACATAGGAGGTGTGAGTCAACCGCCTACAATGCATTTTATTTATATTCCACGCACATTATCGTGTGACACCTGACGGCAATACCTGCACAAATTTTTGCACACGTTTTGATTAATTTTCATATATGCAAAGGTTTACACACAAACTATAGTTCAATTACCAATTATAACAATAAAAGGTAATATATTCATAGATTACATATTTGTTTACAGAAAACAGTTAAGGAAATTAAAAAAAAAAAAGTACAGACTTATGATTAAACCGGGTAATTTGCTACTTTTTACTTAATAGCTTGCATGCAGTAGCGACACGATTCGATAAGAAAATTCCGACAATCCACTATTATGTTCAAAGTTGAATATTTCTACGAATTTTTCTGTAGAAAAATGGCTGACGTCTTGAATTAATGTTCATTATACGTAGTAAAATTTGATGTGAATTTTTGACTTAAATTAATAACATTAAGATATATAAAGTGGTAATTTTTGAAAACGTTAATACGATTGTGTTATTAACTACAGGTCGAATTAATACTTGGTTTAAATTTCATTACTATGAGTTCCGTAAACGATGTGTGGATTGTAAGGTTATAAAATATACATACCGCTCCAGAAGCACCCATAAAGTTCGACCCTCATGCAAACCGTCCGTCTGTGTGAGCTGTACGGTATAAAACGAACTTTAGACGCCCAGATCGGTGGTTCAAGGTGATTTTTCTTTTCCAAGTATGTATTTATGTTACCGGGCATGATCTGCAATAATAAACATCGGTATAGACAATACGGTAACAACTTAATCAACGTATACTCAGATCTGTGCGAGATATCGAATTACCTTGCTTCCTTCAACTTTAAGTTGTACAAAGCCATTGAACAACGACGGAGCAAGAAGCATTTTTGCAATAACGGCTAAACGTTGCGATAAAGCCTTCACAGTGTTACAGTTGTTTGTCGTGTTTCGGAAAATCTAGCAGCGTAGAAACTTTTTTAAGCCCACATGACAGTGCAACGACTGTTTTGAGCGCTATAGATTTCTTTGTGGTCGCCTTTTTTGGATAACATTGTACTTACCAGCAGGCACTGTGCAGTCACTTTGTCATGATACAATAAAGAGAATGAATTACGTTGTTGCGTTATTTTATACCAGTATCGTATCTTAACTTGTAACAAAGACACTGACATATAAAAACCCAAGACACACATTCTCGAATAAAAGTAGCGCTCAAAACCGGCCTCAAAAACTCCCCAATATACACTACACGCTACAATATACGCTACTTTACACTATACATGTGAGTAATTTTAAGTGGGGTGGTAGGGTTTTACAGCCTGACTGGGTTGCACCCACCATGTACATATATGGCGAAAAAGCCCATCATAGTAACTCGCTTCTGCGTGTCGCGTTTCGGGATCAGCCTGTGCATATCCAGCTTTTCGCAGGCCGGCATGACAGCGACGACCGGTGATGGATAGTGTGTCGCCATTGTTTTTGGATCGTACTGTGCTTACCATCAGGCATAGTGCAGTAATTTGGCCGTGCTACAATTAAAAAAAAAATCTAACTCATTGACATATAAAAACCCGCTAGGTCAATAGCGTAGTCATATCGAGAAAAAAAAGACGCACAGTCTCGAATAAAAGTAGCGCTCAAAACTGGCCTCAACAATTCCGAACTATACATACGTGGTTATAGTTATGACATAAACTTATGATTTTGCAAATTCAACCTTACGTGAATGAATTAAAGTTGTTTTTACAAGGACGCCAGAGACGCGAGACTTTTTAAAATGGCTGCATAGTCCGAAATTATGAACGAAAAAGGTATGGATGGATTGTGTGAAAAATGATGTGTGTAAAAGGTGTGAATACTGCGATGACATCTAATAGCCGAGAGTGGAAAAGGAAAACATGTTGTGCCGACCCTACTTAGGTGGGATAAGGGTAAGAAAATACAATTTTATTTATTTAAATACTCTCTCTTTCGCACAGATTTGTTATTGCATAATACTATCTTTGCCTGTTACGATAACACCGATCGACCATTGTCAGTGTTAATAATAACGAACAACAGATAATAAACAGCAAAATAATGATGCTTCAATACTTTGTTATTGTGCAGGAACTATGCATTACATCATCAGTTAACATAATAATGGCCACCCCTAGGCATGATTATAAGTATCCTTCTGTACACAAATGTGTTCCTAGTACCTATACGTATGCTCCATACCAAGTATGCAATAATGAAATCTTTCAGTATCTCATATTACAAGATTGCTCAGTGCTCAGTTACTTATATTCTAAGAAGCGATAGGCCATAATCCATTACATGTTGGTATATACTATCATTAGTGGGTGGTCGTTTTCTCGGTTCTACATGATAACAAACCGCTGAGCCCTAACAAAATTACAAATTTCGTTGAGGTCACTTGGGACCAATTTCGTGTTTTCGCATTCCGAACCTAAAATCTTTACCAGTTAAACAACAGAGGCGGTTGTTTATAGAATTCGAATGGAAAAAAGATGATCGATCGTTATTTTTAATTATCCACTCTGCCAGTACCAGGAATTCATATCATATGCGAACGCAATATGAAACTGAAAATAACAGCGCTCGAAAATTCGGTATTGAAATGTTGCCGGTAAACTTCTCTCATTTTGTAAACTGATATAACAATTTAAAATGCATTCATGGCGTATGTTCTACTATATTAAAATGTATTCGATACTTCATTAAGTAGCGTATAGATGTTAAATATTTTGATGAATATTTTTTAGCGGTGATAATATTAGATTTTTTTTTATATCATAGGAGGCAAACGAGCTGGTGGGTCACTGGATGTTAAGTGATCATCACCGCCCATAGACACTTGCAACACTAGTGGAGTCGCAAGTGCGTTGCCAGCCTGTGTTTGGAGGGTGCGGGGAGGGGAGAGGGGACGGGGAAGGGGGAAGGGAAGTGGGCCTCCGGCGCTCTCACTGACCAAACGAAACGCAACAATGCAAGCACTGTTACTTCACGTCGGTTTTCTGTGAGAGGGTGGTACTACCCCGAGTGAGCCGACCCATTCATGCTGAAACTAGTAATAGCTTCAGCGTGGTTCTACCGCCTACTAAATTGTGTTGTTTGTCCAAATATTTTTAGTGAGTTAATTTAATTAGCCAGCTTCGTTTCAAAATAAATGAAAGAACCAGTAGTGACACTTTACAATATAAATGGAGTCCACAAATAAAATGCATACATCAATTATGTCTTCTCCTATTGAAAGATTCATTCATTCATACTAAAAACAAAAAACGACTAATTCAATTGAAGAAATCTAAACCAAAACATCGAATAGCAATAATAATAATTTTTATTTTAACACCAAATAAAATGCATAAATATACAAACGTTTTTACGAAGTTGTTCCTCGCTCTTCATGGGATTATATAATTATATCTTATACGTGAAGTATATTATATTTCAAAAGGTATAGTTAGATCATTGATATACAAAAACCCAAGATGCACACTTAACCTCTCACATACAGCACACAAAAATGAGTGCATAATTTTGGATTATGCCGTCATTTCAAATTGTCTCGCGTCGCTTTCGTCCTAATAAATACAACTTTAAATCATTTAGGTAAGGTTTAATTTGCAAAATCATAAGTTTATCGCATAACTATAACCACATATGTATATTTGGGAGTTTCTACGGCCGGTTTTGAGCGCTATTTTTATTCGAGACTGTGCGTCATGGGTTTTTATGTCAATGAGTTAGATGTTAAAACTACTCATATGTACAGTGTAAAGTGACTTCGAGTTTCTATATAGTTAACTAGTTTCGGGTGGCTTCGCTCACATCAAAGTGAATTTAATCTATCCTTCGGGAATAGCACATTTTTCTAAATTAAAAGTAGCCTATGTACATAGATAGTATATATATATATATATAATAAATAAACAAATTCACATTCACATTTATAATATTAGTAAGGTATATAAGGAAACGTACTCTACATAATGTCAAAAAACACAAAAATCCTACTGAATTCATGTTAATTTCAATACAGAAGACATTCTAAGCTGCTATACCAGTTATCAAGTCCAAGCACAACCGAACAAGGAATTACTTGAATTATTTAATTTATTTTTTAAGTGAAATCTTCTTTAGGTGCGTTGAGCGGTATTTTTACTAGGAGATAAATTTATATTTTCGCGTCATGACATGTTAAGTAAGCATGACAGGCCGTATTGCGCTTGCGTCAGACTAGAGACGCGTAGTATAGGGTCCTGTGTACATGTAACATTGATATTTTGCAGCTCATCATACGTTTGATTGATTAATAGATTTTATAAAAATGTATATAAGTGCCAATAGATGTGAAAACCACACAATAACGTTAATAATTTCAATAAAAAAATTCTGAAATTGAAATATAGTCATTCACACTATAATTAATATGAAAATTACACACATTTATATAATTGTTTGGAGTCTTTACTTCTGTCGGGGTTTTTATGTGTGAATTTAATATTGGTGTTTTGACTTACCTCTTGTCCATCGATGGTCCTGTAACGCACCCATTTCCCTAATTTCGGTCGCCAATATTCTAAAACGTAAGCTTCGGCGTATTCTTGACCCTGGCCGTTTCCGAAGCGACCTTGAGTCCCAGTAGCGGTTATAACATGAACTGTATGCAAGTCGATCTCAAGCCACTCGGTCGATTCGGTAGTTATTTGAGAGCGGGGGCACCACGCTCCTCCTTTTATGTCTTGATTTAACCTGTTTAAAAAAAAACACGATTTTACATACAAACTTACATGTTAACGACAGCAATCTCTATGTTGGATTAGGAACGCAACATTTTCTTTTTATCTGTAAATTAAATGTTAGATGGCACCACTATGTCTATACTTTGTTTTACATTGTTCCTTTCTTGTTTATTAATACTATCTCTGTGTGTTTCAAATTAATTATAGTTGTTTATAAAACAATATTTTCATTACTTATACTAAAGTCACCAAAAATCCTACACTGTGCACGTCTTTCACGCGATAAATCACTAATGGTGAATTACACAGTTCAACAAAAAATATATTTTTGTTTGGGTTTCTGTTCTCTTGCTTAAATTCTGATTCTAGACATTGAAAAACACTTAAATATTCATATTTAGCTCATAAAGTTTGCTTTGGTTGGATTTACGACGATAAGTATGATTTAATTTATTTCATAAACAAAAGATTACTACTATACATCTGAACGAATTTAAAGACAACATGGGGGCCTACTCCGAGGAACAAGGAGAACGTTTTCACCAAGATGTGATGGACATAGAACGGCGATATCAAGGGCAGTACAACGAGAATATAATGGGAGATTACATTTGGGTTTTAATACGAGAGAGCTCATACGAGCATAAAAGAAATACGAAAAATATTCCCTTTTAGACATTAGTTTCTTGTTATTTTACATCTATATGTTATTGTTTATCACAAAATTTGAATAAAAAATACTTTTGTGTCTAAAAAAATATTTTCTAATTATAATTTACAGTGGAAGTGTAGAAAAAATATAAATATCAATAATTTTTGCCGAAAAATTGTTCTATTTTGTACAAAAGCAAATCATAATCGGGAAAAAAAATTTTTTCCTTATTTTTGTCGTAGGAGAAACCAAAATTTAACATGTAGAAGTTAGACCTAAAAATCGTGTTGACCGGTGTTATATTAAAATAAACAGCGTTCGTAGCCATGATGGCTGGTTAACGTGTTTCGACACCGTGTCGATCGCCGTAGGTTCGAATACTTGAAAAGTAATCAGAGCTTTCGGTGAAGGAAAACATCGTGACGAAATCATCATGTTGGTAGGGTTTTTTCTAAGTCCGTCTGGCTAGATACCATCTTCGAGTTGAAAATCTGTCGCTAAACATAAATTTGTTCCGGCAGTTGCACTGTAGAACCGCTCTACCGCTCTCCGCTATGTTTAGCGTGTTTACAAACCTTACCCCACATCGTTATTTAACATCAGGTGAGATTGCTGACAAACGCTAAAACCTTTCGAAACTTCTCTAAAATTTTCAAAAGTTTACAGAGTTTTTTTTATAGTACCACGGCAAAATGACTGCACTGTGCCTGATGGTAAGCGCAGTACAATCCAAAAACAACGGCGATCACGATCCATCGCCGGTCACCGCTGTCATGCCGGCCTGCGAAAAGCTGGATATGCACATGCTGATCCCGAAACGCACAAGCGAATCACTATGACGGGCTTTTTCGCTATATACATGGTGGTTGCGACCCAGTCAGGCTGTAAAACCCTACCACCCCGCTTTCGCCATTGCCTCGTTCGTGCAGGTGAGGTTGGCTTGGATGTCTCAAGTCTTAGATGTTATTTGACACCCCTTACACTCTTAGAATCTGCGTTTGGCGGGGTATTAGTCCGGTGAAGCTGTAGAGGCCTCTAAAAAGGCCAATAGCGTAGTAAGTTCGAAAAATGGCGTGTAGCGTCCAAGAGCGCCGCTCGCTCGCCACTCAGGAGACCCCCGTGTTAATGCATATGTTTGAAACGAACGCCGCACGACCCGCCACGCTCGAAGCTCGATTGAAGCGTCCACTCTGGACGTACACTTACAGTATACGGAGTCACATTGATGTGAGCCTAAAACCTTTGGACAATATTGGCGACAATCCAACAATTGTCCACATGAACATCTTGTCCGTTGACGTTCATAAATACCGATCGCTCATTTTGCGCAACTGATCGCCAGTGACACAATGCATATTCGTCTTTGCCTGTGATGGTTTCAGCAATCAGGTCTCTCGAATATCGGACACATTCCGTGTTATTACCAGATAAGTTAAATACGTATTGAATACTGGCTTTAAAAAAGTTTAGGTCCTTTCATATTAAATGCATCGCGCTCGCCGAACGTTCGACATCTTGCTCTTTTATCTCGGTTTGGTTAGGTTAGACGTGCGATTGTATTGTGCGATAAGATTGTAGGGTGGGGGAATGGGGGGAAGCTGGTTAGGTAATCTCTAGCTTGACTACCTAGTTTGTCGGTAGGTAAGTATAGGGCATAGGTGGGCGTAGGATTGTGTAGCTACAACAATAGATACCTACCTACCTAGGTAGGGTAGGGTTAGGATGGAGGGATGAGGGTGATTTGGGGTGCGATGTCAGGAACCTCCACGTGGTGCACCCCGGGCAACGTCGACCGCTTCACGGTCGGCGGCTGATACCTGACGCGACTTTGGCTTTCTTTCCGGACTCCGATCCCTCCTCAAATGATGACACTGGCTTTCTAAACTGACTCTGCTTCTGCTTAACTCGATGACCCTCGCTTGCTTACGGATTCTGCTTCTTCCTTTTATGACGACCTTGGCTTGCTTACTGGACATCGATCTGTGTGTGGGTGTGCGCGGCGCATCCAGTATCGGGCTGGGGCGGATGAGGGCTCAATTTGAGCCCCAACGGCCCAGTTCCGGATAGCGCCCGGCGGGGCTGGTGTTTTTATACCGGTTTCGGCGGGCGTACCGCAAACTTGACGTTAGAAAGGAGCTACAATGGAAGCACAAATTGAAATCTCATTACCCCAGGAGGGTACCACCCGCTCCGCGGGTGGAGAATCCCTTCCCGAGCCCCCAAGCTCGGGCTGCCCCTCGTTCTCTGGGGGGGCACAATCTTGTGTGATCCCATGATCTTGACCACGGCACCGATTAAGGACTCTGATTCTGCAAGCGATAGGGAACGTGTCTACAAACGCGTAGACAAGAACGGCGCTAAAAAGCGCGCGCGCAAGGATGCGCGCTCAGACTTGAACGCCGCCGCGGACCCCTCGAAGGTTCCTGCAGCGGGTAAAAGAAGGGCGCGTAACACCAAGCGCACGACCTCTTCCAAGCGCTCTGTACTTGGACAGGCTGACGGGTCCTACGACCGGGCTCTCTCCCGCTGTTCCACTCGGACAGCAACGGAAGAGAGCGCACAGGAGGATGATGAGGAGCCCTGCATCTCGCAGCCTTCCCCGCAGAACTGTAAGCCTCCGGTGGTTAACCTGGAGGCTCTCGACGCAGAGCGATTGAAGACGTTGGCTCAGGGGCAGGTGGGTACCGTCCTGGAGGTGGCAAGCAAGTCGAGCAACTTATCGGGGCGTTATGTGAAGTCCCTAAAGGTAGCTGCACAGTCCCTCCAGGAGGTCGTAGAGATTCTGGCCCTGTGTACAGAGACGGAGGAGACTATGCGCCTTCAGCGAGACACTCGCAACCTCCAGAGCCAGGTCGAGAATCTAAAGGTGGAGATTCTCGCCTGGAAAAGGGAGGCCGCTGAAAAAAAGGCGATGCCACCTCCTCCTCCACCGCCTTCCCCGGTGCAACCCCAAAAATGGGAGAACGCCTTAGCCGCGTCGGTCGCCACGCTTGAGCATTCCCTCCTAAATAGTTTTGGAGGGATGCTCAATGCTAGACTGGCCGGACTTGAGGATCGCCTTCTGCCGCCAAAGGTCGTGAGGCCTCAACAGAAGAGGCCGGGGAAGAAGCCAGCAGCGGCCCAAGCCCCGAAGGCGCATCAGGCTGAGGCCAAACGGAGAAGGAGGCGCAAGCGTAAGGCTAAAGATAGGCTCGCGCCCCCCCGCTCGGCTGCAGTCTTGATAACGCTGCGGCAGGAGGCAGCTAACCAGGGCGTCACCTATGCGGACGTCCTTCAGAAGGCCAGAAAGGCGGTGTCGCTCCCCGAGTGCGGCATCGCCGAGCTGAAAGTCCGGACAAGCGCCACTGGGGCCAAGATGCTCCAGGTTCCCGGACTCCTGGCGGGCCAGCAGGCCGACCTCCTGGCGACTAAAGTCAGGACAGCGCTAGACGGGATGGCCACTGTGGTGCGGCCGATAAAACGGGCCGACATCAGGGTCTTCGGTATCGAGGACTCGGTGTTGTGGGACGAGGCAGTCGAGGCGATCGTCCAGGCCAGCGGATGCGAGCTCAGCCAGTTGAGAGTGGGCGAGCTTCGCGCCCGGGGGGAGGGAACCAACTCTCTTTTCGTCTCCCTCCCTCTGGACGCAGCGCGGAAGCTGGTCGAGGCCGGTCGCCTCAGGATTGGCTGGAGCATGGCCCGAGTCGTGCACCTGGACAGCAGGCCGCTCAGGTG